>PVJO010000240.1:0-277808 GCA_004026905.1 Hystrix cristata
TTTTCTTTTTCTGTAGTACTGGAGACAGAACCCAGAGCCTTCACACAGAGGTACAATCCCGGTTCTTTTTATTTTGAGACAGGTTCTTGCTAAATTTTACAGTCTGGGCTCAAACTTGTGATCCTCTTGTTTCAGCCTCCTGAGTCCTGGGTCTACAGGCACACCCAGCTGTCTTTCCTTTTTCTTAAATCAAACCTGGTTTGGGCACATTGTGTCATTTCCTTCCTCCTGGCTTCCCTGGAGTTCTGTGAAGTTCCGGTTGTAGGGCTCTTGCAGCCCAGAAGGGCACCTTGCTGTTGGCGATTTTAACAACACCAGGCTGCCTGTAGCCCCTGGCTGTGTGGGTCCTGTCAGGGTGAGGGGAGCTTAGAGGATGACCCCTATCAAAGTGTGCTTGAATTCCCTCTCCGGGGGCTTCCCTGAGGGCTGGGAAGAAGGTGGAGATCACCCTAAGGTGGCCGGTGCTGCCGGTCTGAGCAGCAGGCCTGCTTCTCTCTGTCAGATCAAAGACCTGCTTCCCAGTCAGTTGACACTCCAGTGTGGTGATGTGTTTGTGCCTGCGTTGGGCTCCTGGTGGCCTGTTCCTGGGAACTCTGGGCACGTGTGGGCCTGCATGTGCTCTGCAGGCTGGGGTGGGGGCACCGGGCAAGCACCATGCAGCTGCTCTTAGAATTCAGAGCTGGGGGATCTGGAGAGAGCGGCTTGGCCTCCTCAGCTTTCACATGGGATGCTGCTGCCCAGTGGTGGCCTATGCCTGGTTCCAGCTCTGGGGACGAGCTGGCCGGGTGGGTCGCAGCTGCCGCTACACGGCTGCTCCCTCCTGTTGCACAGATCCCAGCCTGGAGGACACAGAGGTCATTCCCAGTTTGGCCTGTGCCTAGGGCGACCATATCTTTTTTGGGGGGTGGATTGCGCTGGGGTTTGAACCAAGGTCCTTCACACATGCTAGGCGAGAGCTCCACCGTCCAGCTATATTCCCAGCTCTTTCCCAGTTTTAGTAAGACGTTTACTAAATTGCCTAGGCTGCCCCGACCACATGATCTTCCTTGCCTTAGCTTCCTGAGTACCTGGAATTGCAGGCATGCGCACAGCACCCAGTGTACCGTATCACTTAATATTCAAAGTAGGACCCCTGCTAGAATAAATGGGGCAGCTTTCTTGATGACACGAAGAAAACAGAAATAAACTGGGACCGTCGCAGACAAACTAAACATGTGGTTCTTGCCGAAGGGGAGGTTCTACCAGCGCCTCCCCTCCGGCTCAGCCTTTGTCCCCCCAAGGCCCATGACCCTGGGGACTTCAGGCCTCGGCATTTTATATAGATGATCTTGGTCCTTTGAGGTTTGGCTTATAGACCAGAAACCTTAAGACTCTTCCACGTAGGAGGCGCAGGAGCTGGGAAACCCAGAGAAAACCAGGGAGCATGTACCTCTGTACGCGCATGACGTTTAGAGCAAGGTCTAGGAACTTCGAGTTCCAGCAGGCAGTGCAGGTGTGTTGCAGTTAACCAGCATTTTTACTCTAAGCATAAGGCGGCCCGCTGGCAACGGAGAAGTCACGAGATCCCAGAAGTCACTCGGCCACACACGGGTGGAAGGGAGAGCCCGCAGCGGTGGGCTCCTGACCGTGCAGGAAGGGGTTCCCATAGTCACAGAGGAGGCTGCAGAGATGAGAGCAGCTGGGCCTCGTTGAGACTTAGCCAGTGAGTCTTAGTGGGGATTTAGGCAGTAAAGGTCCTCTTTGAGAGCAGAGGAGGAGATGGCCGTTCTGCCTGGTGGCGCTCTTGGCCTGCACTCCCCACCCCCCTTTCATTTAGCTCTCTGGCAGAATCAGGGTCACTGTGGCTGGCCAATGACAAAGGTCTGAAAAGGTCACTGGGTCTTCAGACTACATCTGTGAACCTCTCCCTCCCTGGGGACCAGGTGGTCCTTCTCACACTGAAGTTAGGAGCAAGGTCGCTGGGTTTAGCAAGTAATAATACAAGATGTTTACTTAGACTCGAGACAAATAGTAATTTATAAATATAGGTACCCTGTGTTAAATAGTTGTGTTTTCTGCAGTGACCCCAGTTAGTAGTGACTGGCCAGGTTTTGCTTACTTGGAGAGCCCGGTGTAACCATTTATAGTGCTCCTGTTGTTCAGTTTGGTAGGTGGGACTTCCTCATCGCTTGGGGAGATATTATGGTAGGGGTGACAGGAAATAAGGCAAATAAAGTATGTTCAGTGGTCAGTGTGGTGAAGAGGGAAATAAAGCAGGGAAGAGGGATAAGGAGGAATCAGGAAAGTTCACACTGGGCGGTGTGAGGGATGGAGGGTGTGTGCCAAGCAGACCGCCGGGAAGAGTGTTCTAGGCCGGGTCCCACAGATGTCGGTGCCCTGGTGTCTGATGAATTGAGGGGTCAGGAAGGCCGCAGAGACTGGAGTGGAGTCGGCAAGGGGAAAGTGCAGAGGAGGGGCCTGCAGCAAGGTCAGGTGCACGTCTCGCACAGCCTTCTGGTCTTCTATAAGGGTGTGGCTTTCACTCCAAGCTGCAGGCCATTGGGAGGCTGTAGGCAGACTGGGGTTATGATCCAGTTAGGATTTTATAGGGCTGCTGGGTTGAGAAAGACTGAAAGTAGGCCTGGGTCCAGGTCTCCCTCTCCATCCTCAGGGGGAAGCTGTGGGTTTGAGACCCGAATGCCCTTGGAAGTAAAGGGACATTGCCACCTGACCAAGCAGCACCTTGTAGGATCTCTGGCTTCTTTTTCCCCTTCTCACTTCCACAGTGAAGGGAGATGTTCCTACTAATGATCGGGAAAGACATGTTGCGTTTATCCAGCCATCGATGCTGACCTCTGTTAAAAATACATCTGTTTTTAGTTGGTGTAGAAGGAAGTTATTTTTTGATGGACTAATTAAATGGAGAGCTGACGAGCTTGAAAGCAGGTCCTTTGCAGTCTGCAGAGGAGAGCTAAGGAGGAGCTGGCTGTGTGCTGTGGAACTTTCACTGCTGCACCTGACATCGTCTGATTTAAAAAGACAAAGCCAATATATTTCACACGGTTAAACAGTGTTAAAGCTAAGGATTATAGGCATTCAGTTTCATAAAATAATTATGTTCTTTGGAGAAAATAACTGAGTCTATAAAAGCTTGGCTTTTAAAGTAACAGAAATTATTTTAAATGTCAGCCAGGTTTGATGATGAGAGAGTTCTAACAGGAGTGGCAAATATTTTCCAAATATCGGTGACAGGCCTGTTGACTTGGATGGTGTACTGATAAACGTGGGCTGCAAAGTGCTAATAATGTGGTGACGTTTTTGGGATATCCACAAAATTTAGTTGACAAGGTACAAAAATGAAACACTTTAAAAGAAATGCAGCACACATGTTGCAAATATGAAAATGGACTACTGTTTGACCGGAGCTTTGGAGAGTAGATCAAGACTGGGTCAATATCTGAAGTCAGCGCCGAGCAGACTTTTCTGTGGGACAGTTCTGTGCCACTCCAGGCACTCAAAATATAGACTCGAGGAGTGACCTGTGTGCAGATGTGCACTGAAGGGCACTGTGTGTGAAAATCCGTGATGCACACTGTGTAATTAAAAAGGGGTGCGATCAGTTGATGGTAGTTTGAACCTAGTGTGGGCTGATGACTGGCTATTTTTGTAAACAGGGATTAAAATTCAATTCCAAGTGCTTTCATATAATTGAGACCCCTCACCAGGATGATTACCATTCACTGTAGCGCCAGAGAGATCCAGCATCAGCACTGTTCACTGAGTGGCCTTGATTTCTCTGAAACTTAAGTTCTTCTCTGTAAAATGGGAGTAAGAAAATGTTCCTAGGAGATTGGATGGTGACAGTTAAGTGAGGAAACTCGTATTGGTTCTTTAGATAGTTCCTGGCATACATTAAACTCTTAGTGCACGGCAGCCCATCTTATTCTTGTTGGCGCTGCTTTTGTTATTTCCTATGACTATGCCGTTTGCTTTAGCTCATGATATCCACGGGCACCCAAATTCAAGCTGTGTGTATGTAGCCAGCATCTTTTGGATGCCTTGAGAGGGAGCAGACAGGAGAATGTGGCTCAGAGCAGTTGGAAGGTAGGAACCTAGAGTCTGGGGAGTGTGTCTTTCCACCCACATCTCCCTCCAGATGGCTGTGCAGCCAGGTTGATAATTAGCTCCACAGATGCAAGCCAAGCCTCTCCCGGGCAGCTCCTCACCGATGCGGCTGTACATCAGGAGGAGCCCGGGGCATGGGAGGCCTGAGCCTGGTGGAGTGTGCATTCGAGCTCAGCTGGGCTGGTGGCAGCGCTGCCCTGAGCTGGCCCTGCCTGGGTCTCAGCTGGTACATAGAGTGCCCCGCAGCCTGGGCTCTGCTCAGCGTGCTTGCTCAGTGGAGCAGACATGCCCCAGCGGGGTCGGTGGCCTCCAGTTGCATGGTAGCCTTTGTCAGGCCAGGGCTCCTAGAGCCCCTGCTCGACTATTTAAATCTGTCTCTTGCTGGAGAGAGCTTCACGCCTACACAGAGACTGTGTGCTACAGGTTGCAGCTCTGTGTCTCCAGCCTCGGGTGCCAGCCCCCGCTCTTCACAAGCAGTTGCTGTGCCTGAGCCCGGGGCGACCCCTGTGTGCTCTGCAGCCTGCTGCTCACCCGTCGAGGGACCTTTTGCCTTGAGGGCGAGAGCTGGGTTTTAGGCCTACACGTCAAGGTGTGAGGTCTGCTACCCAACTTAAGAGACATCGAGGGGTTTATCTCTTGGGGTTTGTTTCTTTGATTAATAGTGAGTTTAGTTGTTTCTTTGGTTAGTTGTGAGTTGGATCTAAATAGGCATCTTTTCAAAGAAGGCACATAAATAGCCGAAAGGCACTGAAAACCACATTCATCATCATTCGGCATTAGGGAAATGTGCATGAAAATAACCGTGAGGCCCTCTTTATAGGGGGACTGTAGTCAGCAAGACAGTAACAAGTGGTGGCCGGGGTGGGAAACTCTGGGGCCCTCACACATCACTAGAGGGAACTTAAGGCGGTGCAGCCTCTTTGGAAGACAGTCTGGCAGTTCTGTGCTGAAGGCAGATTCATTCCACGTCTCTGGTATCTGTGTGAGAGAAAGCAGAGTTGTGTAGCCACATGTACTGCACACCCTCATAGAGGGGGTAGCCTGAGGCTCCTCCAAATGCTCTGTCTCCTTTATGGACTGGGAATGAGGACACCCCGCGGATTGTCTGGGGCAGAGTACCCTCCTGTTGGTGTTGTGATGTGGGGTTTACACCTCGGAAATGCCAAACTTTTGGCCTCTCTCATTTATAGCTTTGGGTGGACAACCTGAGTTTGGTCTGTGTTCTGAGAATACAGATTTGTGGGAAATCTTTATCCACTAAAGGCATTTAATTTCTCCCGACTTGGGTCTCTTGCATGCCTTGTGTTAGCATGGGAGGACTCTTCTTGTAAGGATATTAGTTGCTGTCAACACAGCAGGACTTTGAAGGCACATTCTTGGTCAAGGGAAGATTCTGGCAGTGCTGGAATGGTATCTCTGAGAGGCATGACAGGGGCTTGTCAGTTTCGGGGGTGGGGAGGTCCTCCTTAGAGAAGTTTCTTATGACTAAGATACCTGATCAGCAGGCTTTTCCTGGCTCCAGCAGGTGATGGGTTGTGGGTGGGGGGGTGTGTGGGAGCAGAACGTGTGAGGTGTCCACAGAGTTTAGGAGTCAGTCCTATTTGCCTGGAGGATAGAACTTCTTGACTGAGATTTGGGGGTGGTTAAGCCAATTCTCTGATCTTGTGGTTTTTTGCATTTGAGATACAAGTGCTTTCTAAGAAAACTACAAGGAAGCAGGGGAAAATACTTCCTGAAGAGATAAAATACAGCTAGATGGTGGCAGGAAGGCAATAAAAGGCAAAGGAGACAGCTCTATTTATTTGCAGAACTTATAGATGAAATGTTTCTTATATGCAAAACAAGTTCAACCACACCTTCTAAGTGCATCGTAGCACAAAGCTCTAGGAATAACAAGAACACCAGAGGAACCAACGAGCTAGACAGGGACCCCCAATGTCCCTGAAGCTAGAGCTACCTGGGCACTTAGAAGGGCCTCTTAGATGAGAGGCCAGGCAGGTGCTTGGTTGGGGGACTCCTTAGGTACATGGGGACCCTATGAGATCACCTGCTTGACTAGAAAGTGGTTTGGTGAGTACAGAAATAGGATGAAAGCATTTTCAAAGGATATTTTCATCAAACTGTTTGGTAGATACACAGTGAGTGCATCTTTGCTGCGGGTCATTTGCTCACTAGTCACCTGACATCTGCCCCTCCTGCAATGTGAAGTGGGGGAAGACAGTGGGCTTCTGAAGATTCTACAGGTCTTAACAAGCAAAGGAGAGTCGGGGGAAAGGAGGTCAGTGTCCTGTATAGTGAAAGCTGTCAGTAAGGATGACCACTGGTCACTTCTTTATTGGCCTTCTCTCTTGTAAGCCAGCGTTTACCTTCATTTCTGTGCGGTAACCGCAGGCACTGAAATGTGGGGCTGCTCTCGGGCCTCTGCCGCCTTGTCATCTTAAAGTTGTAGGCCTGGGATGTGCAGCCCGGTTTTTGGTGGACAACTTTGTGCAAGTCCTTCAACCTTTCTTCAGCTTTAAATAGGGCAGTCCCACTGCTGTGGCCGTAATGCACACCTTGTAAAGTATCCCCAGGATGATGCCAAGATCACGGTAAAACTTGTTAGTGTCTTTGTCTTCCCTATACCAGGCTGTTAGCGAGAATTGTAATTGGGAATATGTAAAGCACACACTCATTGTTTTGTCTTCTGGTTGTAGCATTAGGAAAAAAAATTGAAAATCATAAAAAAAAAATTCTTAGCATTTGGTTATTAACAGTATTTTATTACATGTAGGTCATTTTTTCTATGCCTCTATACCTTTTAATTTTTACATAATTGAACACTGAGATCATAGCTTAGATTTTCGTGTATCATTGAAAACCTGGAAAGTCAGTTTAAAGATTGCCTAGACATACAAATATTTGAATATACTTTATTCAACCAGGCACCTATTTTTGAGCAGTTAAAGTAGTTTTTCCTTTCCACAAGTAACTAAAGAAAATGTGCTTGAGTAATACACCTGAATATATCTCTAGGACCAATTCCAAGAAGTGGAAAGGCATAGTTAAAGGATAGACTGTTTTCTTTAAGAGCGATGATAATACTAAATTACTAGTGTCCATCCTACTAAAGAAGTAATGTGAATGCTCTTCACTGCAGTTCGTGATCATTGCTAGGTATTTTAACTTTTAAAATGTCTTTGTTATTTTAATAGAAAATGCCCTTTTTTTTTGAGACAGGCTCTCACTGTGTAGTTCAGGCTGGTCTTGAATGCACTATGTAGCCCAGGCTGACCTCAAACTTGCTGCGACCCTCCTGCCTCAGCCTCCCGAGTGCTGGGATTGCAGGCGTGCACCACCATTCCTGGCTTGATAGAAAATATCTTATGGTTAATTCAATTTGCACTTTTGGTTACAGAGAAGCTTAAATAATTGCATGTGTCCGTTATGGATTTGTATTTCTTTCATATATTATTTGATTAGTATTTTACTCAAATTTTCCTTTAGAGTACTATGTATTCTATTAATTTGTAGAATGCTATTTTCATGTATGTATGTTACAGATATATGGACTTTGGTATTTTAGTCATTTTTAAAAATAGTGTTTTTAGACCTCTACTGACAGGGTAAGACAAGGTCCATGTTAAGGGCGAAGAATGTACATGAACCAAACATGAACCAAAGAATGTGGAACATGAACCAAAAGAGAGAGATCCTGGATGACCTCTCGGCTGCCGAGCCGCAGGGATCCGTGAGAGTCTCACTTGGGGCTGGACAGCCAGAACTCGCTTGCTGTGATTTCATGCGGTTCATTGTTCCAAAGCCCGTGCTCTGCGGAAGACCCTGAGCATGTGCGTGTGGTGCATTGCTTTGATGGCTCAGTTGTAGAACAGTGGAGAGGATAATAGACACAGGCGTTTAATTCTTACGGCTCTGGAGGGAGTAAAATTGCTTGACCTTTGGTCTACCCTGAACCCATTTTAAATTTTGCTTGCTTTGGCTATGTCTGATGGACAGTAGCTGTGGAACAGTGGGAGGAAAGCAGGACTAGAACCCAGTAGTTACAACCTGCCTCTTCTGGCACATCTGGCACATCCTAAGCACCCGGTAAATGCTTGTTAACTGTTTTTTCTCTTTCCACCAGATCATGAACCTCCCTGTATCTGGTCTGTGCCGTGTTCACATTTGTACCCTTATGCTGTGGTAGCCTTTACCGATTCTCTGATGACCCAGCGAAAGGACTATGGCAGCAGTTGAAAGAGTTGAAGAGTAAATGCGTTCTGAAGAGTGAAAATTGACTTGTCAATATTCTCTGCATTTTTTTTTTTTTGACTTGGGGATTGAACCCCAAGTCTCCACACCTGTTGTTATTATTTTTTTAAATTCTGAGATAAGGTCTTATGAGGATGCCCAGGCTGGGCTAGAACTTGTGATTGTTCTGCTTCGGCCTCCCAGTGTTCTGGGATTACAGCTATGCACTCCACACTTGGCTTCTGTATATTACACACATATGTGGGGGTCAGAGAAGCCCTCAAAGTGATGGCTTTGAAGTGGTCCAGGTGGACTACATTTGGAGGGTCCCTCGTATTTCCATTTTGGAATCCTTCCTTTGGCACTTGGGACAGGCTGACCCTACATGAAAGCCTGGACTCACACAGGACTGCTGATTATTCCTCTCCAGCAGGGCGCCTCTGCCTTTTGAGGTCTGTCCTCTAGCTCAGGGCAGCTTGTACCTGCCTGTCAGAGTCTCATTGCCCAGAACAGGCCTTGTGTCCCGTGGGAGGATCGCAGTGAGTGTGTGTCCATATAATGGGCTGCTTGGCTGCCGTGGCTGCAGCCTGTGAATGCTCTCCAAGATGCCAGGTGCACGGATGCTTGCCTGGACAGTTACCTTTCCTGCCAGGGGGATACTCAGTGCCTGGTGCTCTTCTTAGAAACAACTTCGGTTTTTTAAAAATTTTTTAGGTGCTGGAGATTGAATCTAGGACTGTGGGGACTGCAAGGCAACTGCTTTACTACTGAGATACATCCGCATCCCTTTTAAAATGTTAGGTTGAGATAGTATCTCATGGAGTTGCCCAGCCTGGCCTTGAGCTTGCGATCTTCTGCCTTGGTCTCTGGAGTGGTGGGGGTTACAGGCATGTCCCACTAGAGCTGGCTCCCTAGAACGTCTAACAAGGAAATCGCCTGTCCCAAGGAGCAGGGTGGGCACCGTCACCTATCGCCCAGTTCATCTCAGGCAGCCTGGCAAAGAAGATGCTAGTGCCGCATTGTATTGGTTTCCTGTGGCTGCCGCAACAAAGTAGCACAGACTGAATATTTGGCTTCAAACAACATTAATTTTCTCACTGTTCTATAGGTGAGATGTTCAAGGTCAGAATGCCAGGAGAGTCAGATTCGGTCAAGGCAGTGGAGGAGGATCTGTCCCTCGCCTTTCTCTTAGCCTCTGTGTTGTCACCAAGCCTTGGCTTTCCTTATCTTGGAGCTGTGTGACTCCAGTCTCTGTCTACACGCTGTTCTGTGGCTTTTCTAAGGACACTAGTCATATTGGATTGAGGACTCACCCTACTCCAGTATAACCTTGACAGGTTATATCTTCAGTGACACTATTTCCAAATATGGTCAAATGTGAGGCACTGAGGGTTAGAACTTTTCGAGGAACACAGGTCAGTGCATACTGCTTATATTCTATGTCAGTATGCAGGGTTAAAAGATCAGGAATTTGGGTATGGTTACAGTTAGGAAGTTGTGGTCAGCCTGACCCTTTCCTCCAGGGCTCACAGTCACGTGGTGGCTAATGAAGAGTGCTGAGGCCCAGGCGCCATGTCCTTCGTCCTCCACCTGTGCTTCAGGGACCAACAGCATCAGCATCACCTGGAGTTTTCTGGAAATGTGGGGTCTGAATGCTTGTGTTCTCTTTCCTCATCTCCCAAAAACCGGGCCTCAATTGGAATTAAACTGTGTTGTTCAAGGTGTAGGATTTAATTTCTGGTTTTCCCCTCACATAGTAGGAATTTAATGCTTCTTGTCAAATAAATACATGAAGGAGATTGGAACCTGTGATAGATATTTTTATTTAAATGTGTAAACTAAGAATGCCTTACAGTATGTATGCCCAAAGTATAAAATTGGCACAAAAGCGGCACTGGTCCCTCTTTCTTTGGTGTGCATGTAAAACCCTGAATAAAAGGAGCATGGGTTTCCATGGCAGGGGCGATCAATGCTGTATGTTTCAGGCCCGTGTTGTCCCGCTTAGGAGGGAAACAGCGTCAGTGAATGAATCGCTTTGCCTTTTATCTCCTCCTCCTCCTCTGACCTTTCCACCTGAGCGAACAAACAACGGCAGCCAACCAGACAACAGCAACAGCACAAACTGACATTTTTCTTGCTGGGACTGAGTTAGAATAGAAAGATTGGAGGTTGAAATACATGGTGTCTGTTCACTTACTCAGCTGCAACCTAAGATATCCTGGTCACGGGCTGTGGTGCGTGGTTCAAAATCTGATTGAAAAGGCGTGTAGAAAAGCGAGAAATACATGTTCATCATCTGTTTGCTTATTCACCAGCCTATCTATCTACCTACCTACCTATCACATTCGAAATGGGCCAGACATGGATCTCGGTGCTTGATGATAATTACTCATTTAAATTTCACAACAGCTCTGAAAAGTGGGTGCTGTATCCATCTTAACCCCATTTCATTGATAAGGATTCGGGAGGAAAGTGGTTAAGGGACTTGTTACCAGTCACATATCTAATCCAACACAGTTAAAAATGCAATCTTAACAATTTTTTTTCATATTTCTTGGTCTCCAATAATTATTCAGATGATGAAGTGTCTATTATTCCCAATTAGGTACCCAGTTCTGTGGCTTTTATTTCCATAATCGTTCCGGTCCCTTTCCTAGTCATGGCTGTATTCTTACTTCCCTGTAAGATTGGCAACAGATGGCTCTGTGTGTGTGTACGTTTGTGTGCATGCCTGAGTTTCAACATCTGCTTAATAAAAAAAGAACTCCTCGAATGCTTTACAGTTGCTTTCTCAGTACTATCTCCTTTAGTCCAACAACCCCGGCAAGAAGAGTTGTTACTTATTTCCATTTAGCAAATGAAGTCCGTGGCTTAGGTTAAGAGACTGACATGTGTCCGTAATGTGATTAACACGTTGGAATTTGAACCCAAGTCCTCCCGATCCTTTGTTCTTCCCACTTCGTTATGCTGTGTGCAACTCGTGAAGTCCTTTAGTCTCAGTTTGTTTTTGTTGAAGTTCTTTTCCAGCTTGGATCAAAATAGCAGCTATTTTTCTCCCTGTCTATCCTGCACATACACAGAAGAAGGTAAACTAGGAGGATTGAGAATGTAGTCTTTTTGGAAGAGGGGTGATGATCAGACAGTCTGAATTTTTTTTCTTCATCTTTCTTTAATAGCAGAAGAGGAAAATGTCTTTTTTGGGGGGCAGGACTTTTCTTGAGATATTTGGACTCAGAAGCCACAGGAGAATAAGCACATGATGGTAGTAATTGAACACAGTTTCCAGCTAGAGAATGGTCTTAGTTTTACCTACACAGAATTATAGAGTCAGGTGAGAAAAGCTGTAAGGAGAGATTTGCAACCAGATGGCCGCTTGTCAGGAAGATCCTGCAGCACCTCTGAAGATGATTACTCCTCACCCCTGAGCTAGCCTGCCTCCTCCAGGAGAGATCTGCAGTTAGCGTCAGGGAATGAAAGAGTCAGAATTCTAGGCTCCAAGCTTGTTTTACCTCTTACTTTGTGATCTTGCATAGACCACCCAAAGAAAGATTTTAGACCTCAGTTTTATTTCAGTGTAGCACCCTTTTATTGAGTAGCCTTGATACCGCGGTAGCTGCTTCAGGTACAAATGCACACAAATTGGTACGGGTTCTACTCTTGGATAGTTCTCATTCTGCTGGGGACAGCTGACCTGAGACACAGTTATGTTCAGGTGTGCTGCTGATTGGGCGATAGGAAGCAGTAAGCCAAGCTGCAGAGCTAAGTGTCCTTTGGGGAGTACCCTGGAACGTGCCAATTAATGGTCAGCTCCCACCCTTTGTTTTCCTAGCAGTAGCCCCTCCTCCCCTCACCCCCTGTAGCCTATAGACCGGGACAGTAGGAAATGTGAATGTGCTTGGTGTCACAAAAAAAGAGAAAGGGCACCAGCCAGGAGCCTTATTTTCTTCTCCGGGTGGGAGTTGGCTTCACTCTGGGAAATACTGTGGTGGGGCATTTTATCCACCCCTGTTCCCTTCTCTGCCCCCAAGAGCCATGTGCTTCTCCTTGCACAAGGCTAATCTCATAGATTTGTAAGTGTGCTCCTGTGTATGTGTCTTCATCCCACACTGGCCTAAGAACCCATCCTGAGCAGGGCCTGTTAAGCTGTTTATGTTCTCATAGCCTTGTGCTTGGCACAGACTTGGTGTCTGACACATTCTGTAGAATACATAGATAGGTGGATGGATGGGTGGGTGGGTGGGTGATTGGTTGGATGCTTGCATGGAACAGTGGATGGAAGAGTGGATGGATAAGGTATGATGGAAGTTTAGCCAGGGAGGAGCAGAGGAAAAAGATTAAAATGAGAAGAGGCAAGATGCCCCTGGGCAATGGCTGATGAAATTTAACCCAGGTGGGGAGGGGCTTGGGCTAAAAGGCTTATTAGAAAGCTACCATCTGCAAAGCAAGAATTTAACTCATTGGTTTCACAAGAAAGAACTGGGTTTGGTTTAGCAGCTGGGCTTGGATTTGATAAGTAGGCCCAGTCCCACAAGTTTTCAATGTGTCTGAAGCCCCTCAGGTTCCATCTGGTGATTGGTGTCAATGGGCCAGTGTGAGAGAGGAGCGTTGTTCTTTTCGTGAGATTGGCTGCAAGGTAGAACCTAGAATTTAGAGCACGTGTACCTTATTTTATTGAAAAGTAGTAAATAAATGGAGGTTCTTAATCTTCGCGATCTCTTGACTACATAGTATAGGCGAGAGATTGTAGTAAACACTTGAATTCACCGAGTTGTCTCAGCAATTCTCTGTAGGTGTTAGGATCCTTATTTTGCAGCTGTGAAACCTGATGCTGAGAGAGGCCAGTATTGCACAGACAGTGTCCATAGAGTTGGAGCCTGGCTTTGGCCCTAGCACACGTGCCTCCAGAGCCCATGGGTGTAGATGGATTTTGGCGATGCTGGGAGATGTTCAGACTTTCCTGAAGATCTTTATGTGCACTGTCACAGTGTCAAGCTGAGAGTCCTGTTGTTGTGTTCTTTAAGAATCATAATATATGTAACGCAGGTCTGGCCTCACATAATGAAGGTGGTTACTCATGGGCTGCATTGAGATCCACGGTTCTTAAGAATAAAAAAAAAAAGCTTTTTGATTTTTTCTGGGGAGGCAGGAGTTATCACACAACAGCTTGGCTGAGTTTGACATTTACTTCATGTGGATGTGTTTAGTGTAACTTGAAATTAGGCTGAGGGCTGAAATAGGCACTCTTGGCTTGTGGGGGAGCAGGCCGAGTCCTCCCAAGACCCGTTGGTCACTAGAGGTGATCGTGCTGAATGATGTTCACATTTGTAGCTTCAGTTTAAGTGTTTGTGAAGGGAATATAGACCTTGGGTTTTAACTGGCTGTCACTCGCCGATTGGCCCTTCAGAACAGACCATTTCGGTCTCAGGGCGCCAAAGATAGGACCACATTTGAACCAGGCAGATCAGCATAGCATGGCGATGAGGGAGAAAATCCATCAGTGATAAGCCAGATTACAATCAGATTTTTTTTTTTGTTATTACTTACGGAGTATGTACAGTGTGTGGGTTTTAGAAATACAGAATTATTACGGGTTTTGTTTTTTCTTTTTGATATCCAGTCAGTTGTTTTACATGAAGAAGATAAATCCCAAACAAGACATTTATCTATTCTTATTGAGTGTGTGGTTTACTAAATTTTGTTTTTCTTTAATGAAGCCCGTAAAGTGAAGTAGAGTTGAACAATTATGTTTTCGTCTAGGGATGTATCTCAGTTGTAGTATGTACTGAGCGTGTACAAGGACCTGGGCTTGACCCCTCCCTCCCAAAAAAGTTTCTCTCACTGACCCTTTAATTCAGATGGTTCTAGTTGTCTTCAGATAGGGGTGAAGGGAGGTTTAGGCAAGTGCCTGGCTGGTGGTAGGTGGTGAGTTGGTGCCTGTAAATCCACATTCCCCTGTGCTGCTTGCTCCCCTGAGAGGTACTGGTGGCCAGGTGCTATTAACGCAGGTCAAGATGAAGAAAACGCACTTTTATCATTTCTCTAGGCATGTAACAGACCCAGCCGGGGCTCAGGTATTCCAGACATGAGCGACGTGCAGGTTGCGCAAGCTTGAAGCATTGCTCATGCGGAGATACGAGGCCTGCCTGCCCTGAGCCCTTTGTTCTCCTGGTTGAAAGCAGTTAATTAGCAACTGTCTCCATAGCAACTCCCTCATAGTCCAAAAACATTGTCTAGTTTTTCAGTTTAGCTTATCACACTGTTTACCTGAAGGGCTTTTCACTGCTCTGAGTCTCATTTGAGTTGGCTGTGTGCCTGTTAGGGAAGTGAATTGTCAAGATAGAAAAAACACCATGGTAGCAAGAAACCAGGGAGCCCTCTCCCTAGCAGGATGGTCTTGGGCTCTGAATTCTCTGAAAACAAAAGTTGCACATGCCTAACATTTTCACCTATAATTTTTTGTTTGCCAGAAAACTCATTCTCTCCACCTGGCCCTGAATTGTGAGGATTTTACCCTCTTTTCCTGAGAGGCTTTCTAAGCTCTTTAATATTCCCTGTTTACAGTACATTTCCATTATTAGTCATCTTGAAACCCCAGGTGTTCTCAGCTACTGCACATTCGAGGAAATTTCACTTCCCTGAGGGTCTTGGCATTTCTGAAGGCCTTTCGATGACAGATTATGAGTCTGTGTGTGAATTAGTCAGAGTGGCTTTGTTTTCAGTCCTAATGAGGAAGGGCTTCTCTTTCCTACCCGTGGCTTAGATGGTTTAAGTTGATCATGTGTGAGAACAAGGCCACTTCAGGTGGCTTGTTAGTAAAAAAAAAAAAAAAAGAGGGAATTATGGCTTTCCCACAAGCCCTGTCACAAAGATAACATGTATTTTCATGGCTGTTTTTGACTGAGTGCTGAAAGCTCCTAAAATTGGGAATTTTAGGAGCTTTACCTCACATCTGTAAAGATGGGAGATAAGAAGGAAAAAAGGTGATCACATTTCCTGAGTGCCTGCGGCAGGGGCTCAGACACTGGACTGGTCTTCCTGCCCAGGAATGGGGTTTCCTGCACCCGCTATGGCAACCCTACAAACGAGGCTGTTTTATAAGCACGAAGCCAGGGTTTGAAGAGTCACTGTCTGTCCATGGTTATTGAATTTCAGTCTAGATCTCTTGGTTTGCAAAGCATATGGTTTTGTCCTGAAGTAGCATCATGGATTTGGTGGTGGGGTTTAGGAGGTATGGATAACAGATCGCAGTGTGCTTAGAGCCTTTTGCTGAAAAGGCTGGTTAGAATTTGGTGGAGTGTATTCATAATCGGACCACTTAAGTTATGTCCAGTAAAGTCATGAAGCCCGGTTATTTTGTGAGTTTTTCTTAGGTACAGTGATAAAGGAGTACAGTTTGCTTTTTAAGGCACATACACCAGAGTTTAAATCTCTAAATAAGTGCTGTTTTCTTCAAAACATTAACTCGGAGAGACATGTGCCTGTGATGTTTCTGTTCTTGAAACCTTTTTAATGAACCTCTGTGGGGAAAAGTGTTTTCAGACCTTAACAACATTGAGTTAAACTCAGTGGGCTGTTTTTCAGCATTTAACTCCTTTAAATGTGGGCTGAAAAGCCTGGCTTTTCTCTTACAAAGATCACTTAGATCTAGCATGGGTTCACTAAGAATAGGTCGTTGCAGGCTAGCATCGTTCCTTTCTTGAAAAGCTTATCAAGCAGAAAACTGTAGTTAAAGTAATGGATAAATCATTGATTTAATCATAACTATTTTTTTTTCAAAAATAGAGGCATGTTCTGTGCGCTGTCTTCAGGGACTGTGATCTGAACAGTAGCTGGTTTAAGACCTAAGATCAGAATAGTGATGGAGAGAGATACTTCTCTGGGCTTGTCGCCCTGTCCCTGTGCCAGTTGACATTGCCTGCTGCCCTGCTAGAGATAATGTGAAGTTCGTACAGAGTAAGTGGATTTGGTGTGAATCTGATCAGAGTCCAAAAAACCTACCCATGCTGGAAAAACGGATTCATTTAGACAGGTGGTCTGTAGGGGTAAAGGTGTCCAGAAGTCCCAGTGTAGGAAACACCTAACTCTGCAGTCCCGGGTGACTTTGTTGTTAACTGTGAGATTGTGGAGAGTGTGTGCACGTGGCTCCTGCAGGTGTGAATTTCATCGTGGGCTGTGCAGCTGGAGGAGGGAGGATGCCCACCTGGAGCTGGGGACTCTGTGTCTTTCCCCCTCCACTCCTTCCTGTGGAGTATAGACTGGTACCTTTCTAGGTGTTAGGAATAAAGGGTGGACAGAGGAATGCTCTCTTTAGAGAGTACATGTAAATTGTGGAGCTTCTGCAGCAGAGAGCAACTCAGATAGTAAAGAGAACAAGAAACCACATATCACATAAAATCATTGAAGGGATTGGTGCATGTTTGGTCTGTCTTAGAGAAGATCCAGCAAGGATATAAAAAACTGTTTTAAAAACCTGCAGAATGTTCTTGGGTCAAGAAGAAGCATATTTGCCCTCTGGGCCCTAAATGTAATGGCAGCTCCTTAAATAGCAGTCAAGTTTTGGCCCAATTATGAAAAGATCATTTTCTAATAGTCCTGTGACAGTGGTCTGGGCTTCTGCTGTAGGATGTAGTGAGCTGTCTTTAAGCAGGGGTAAGATGACCATTTGATGGTTTACTGTGAAACTCAAATAATATAATGAATCTCTTTTTAAAATTTGTAGTCATAAAAATTCTATCCTAGACCAGGCATCTCATCTCTGTGAGACAAATGCTAGTAATTAAAAAGATATGTAACACAATTTTCATGCCTATTTTGTTTTACTCATCTCTTTCAGAATATAGCTGAATACATCAGTTTAGAAACATTGGAACATTTGTAAGTATAGTTTAGGTGGTAGGCAGCTTTAACTACAAGAATTCCTTTTCTTCAGAATCACAGCCCAGGTCCAAGTGACTGTAGTTGCTATGTCATAATTATATATTGTGGGTGTCTAATTTCTTTTTGAACCTAGAAGTAAGGATTACATAACATATATCCTAGCCATTTTAAAAGCATTACAATTACTATAAAAACCTAGCTCTGTTGTAGAGCTACTAAAGTTGGAGTCTTATGTCTACCTATAACTTGAGTTCTTTTTATTTTCAAAATGGTACAAATTGCCATGAGTGTTAAACATAATTGAGACCTTTTTTGTTTTTGAAAGTCATATATCACAGTCTGAATACAACCCTGGTGTTGTAGAAATTGAGACTATGTCTACAGAATCATGTGTGGTGAGATTAGATAAAGATTAGTAGGCACAGAAACTTGTTGAAACATTGATTGATACAGCTTGGATCCCCCAACGGATTGATCTATTTAAATCAAGTTAGTTTTACAGCTCTATTTGTTGCTTCACTAGGTTGATTAGGTGGTTTTATGAAGTTTCTTTTATTTTTTCACTAGGGATTTCATGGAGTGTTTTTTAATGCCCAAATGGACAGGCTAGTTTGTAAATTTTGAGGGCCCGTGTGAGCTTTTCACCAATCCATTTATAATGGCAGCACTCTAGTGTTTGAATGTGACCTGCCCCTGATACTTGTAGAGCTTGAGGCAGGAGTATGGAAATATTTAAAAATTAAAAACTGAAGTTAGTAAACTTGTTCAATAAAATTTTCTAACTTCCTACTTTGACAACAATACTTTCATTAAAACTTAAAAACCCAGGTTCAAATTTAGGGACCACCTGTGCATGTGGCTGCTCTAGACGGCACAAGCAAACCCACTCCCTGTGTGATCCCCTACACAACCATCCTGAGCCTTTCCTTGCACCAAAGGGTACACACATCAAGGAGAGCAGACTCAGGGAGGTGGCGGTGTAGGCACTGGAAGTGGAATGGCATTCTTGGGCTAGAAATTCTGGAGGCTCAGATCTAAAAGGCAGGGCATCGGACGGGATTTCCCTCTGACCCTCTAAGATTCCTCCTCATTCCCAGAGAGGAGCAGGGCTGGGCCTTCTAAAGTCTATGGCCCGGATAGGAGGATTGTCCTGGATATGAGTAAAAAAGTAGGATCAACTTTGAATCAACTTTCAGAAGTCTGAGCTTGAGACTTAGATTCAGCTGAGTAGTTGAGTTTGTCCACTGCTGCTTAACCTTGTAAACGATCCTCATAGTCTGAGAGCCAAGTAGAACCTAGGCACTCATGATCTGGGCAGGTTTGGACTCTCATGTTGTTCAACTCATAGACGTGCAGGCATGTTCTGCAAAGCCCCTGCAATACTGAAATTGCCTGTAGGAATTTTGCACGTTGTGCTGAGCAATCACATGAATTGGCAGGTTGGCTCTCACAGGCAAAATCCTGAGGCTGTTCAGGGGAAAAAAAAATTACAAAATATAACTAGTAATATGTGGGTTGCAATAAGAATCAAATGTAATACAGTTTTCGGGGGAAGAAAATTGCATTGCAGGTGTTTTAAAAATGACGTGAAAACACTGAGCATAACAGCACAGACAGAAATGTTATGCACATTTTCATGATAAAATCCCCCCAGGTGAAAGCTGTCCTGTTTTACAAATGTGTTTGGAAGCGGTAATGTTTATGTGCATTTTTGAGTTGGTCAGAATAAGATGATTATTGTCTCAGGAATTTTTCAAGGAAAGTATAGCTGGTCAACATTCAATGTTTTCTTCACCATTGGGTATATAGTTCTTTATCTACAAGTTCTAAATACACTTTTTTAGGGGAAATGAGTCTTTGTAGGACATCTTCGTGTGTAGCAAATGGTAGGAAGCAGTGTATACAATGGTATAGCGTGGATGAGTGGGCTCTGACATCAAACTCCTGGGTTCTGTTCCCAACTTTGCTACTTCCTATGTATACCTCTGTGACCTCCAGCAAATTACATCACTTATCTCCAAGTTTCATTTTTCTCATCTGTAAAATGGGTTGATTAATAGTGCCCGTGTTATAAGGTGGGTATGAGGATTAAAAGGTAGAGGTGAAGGGCTTAGCACATTGTAAACATCCAATAAATGGAAACTGTTAATCATCGTGAGCTCATTTGTGTAAAGGAGGCCTGAGGGTTTGTATAGAGGTATCATTAAAAGAACCTCTCCGTGAGAGGCTATGTAAACTGCAAAGACCTGCAAGGAAAATTCCACTGTGGCTGACGGCCGGCTCCTGGAATTCACCCGTTCAGGTGAAGTAGGTAATGCTTTGAAGTGTGTGCCAGTGATCAGTCCCGCCTGGGTGCTGAGCGCCTTGCTGGGTCCTGTGGCTGTGGTGTCCCCGCGTTCTGTGCCCGGTCGCAGGTAGATGTGATTTATTCCACGTGCACAAAGTAGTTTTGAAGAATGTTTCTTCCTCTTTGAGTATAACGTGGAAGGGGGTAAAAGAAAAACTAGAAGTTACTTCTTTTCTAAATGGATACAGTCCGCAGCCTTACAAAATATGGGGAAAGATGAGAAAGGAAAATTACTTTTGTTTCCAAATACACTATTCACACTCCCGAACAGCTTGTGCCTATCATTATTTTTAGTGATTTATGTTTGAAATGTCTCCCTTGAGGTAGTAATCAGCTATTGGCCCCACTATAGACAGAATAATTAGAGGCTCATAGAATAGGGCTCAGGGTGAACTTGGGGTTGGCTAGGGTGCTGGCCTGACTTTCCCGGTTGGGGCCCCAGCGAACCACCATGATGCAACAGGCCAGCCCTCCCTGGACTAGCTGCTACCTGGTTGGTTTCTGGCGGCCCAGAATGAAGGAAATGCCTCCGCTGCCCTTTCTTTCTTGAGCTCTCCCTCCTCTGCGGGAGGGGAAATGATAGCAGAGCCCAGTGTGCAGAGGTGCTGCAAGACAGCAGTAAGGGGCACTGAGCGAGGGGCTGGCCAGGGTGTGATCCGCGCCACCCCCTCACTGGGGAGAGGTGGGCGTTCAGACAGCTACCAGGCCGTTGCGACAGCAGGAAGCAAGCAACAAGTGTGATTCACAGAATTTCCTGAACAGGCAGAAGTGTCTTTCCTACCCTCTGCAACACTGTCCCTCTTTGTGGCAGGCATAGAACGACACGGCCACCACTTAAGTCTAAGGAGGGGCTGCCAGAATCCCAACTTCCTGCACTTCACCCCTGGAGGCTGGCTGGGTCCCTGCCAAGGCCCTGGAGACTTCCGAAAGCAGGAGAGGCTAACGACAAGCCTGGGATCCAGCTCCACCCAGGAGCTGGGCTTCACCTCATATGGTCTGGGCCCTGCGCCTGGCAGGTTTGCTGCCTCTGTGGTTACGGAAATGCTCCTGAGGCTTCTCTAGACCCAAGGCCAGGAGGGGTGGGGACAAAGAAATAAGAAAACTCTCCGTAGTCCTAAGTAAATCGCAACAGATGAGAGCGTGTCGGGAGTGCAGGAGCTTGGCGCTGGGGCTTTGTCTCTGTGGGGTTTGTGCCTGGGACAATGGCCAGCCTGTGCCGAGTCATTTCCCCATCTCCTCAGACAAGGGTGGTGCCGAGGGAACATTGGCTCCTTGCCTGCAGAAGAGCCATGAAGCTTTTGTCCCGGCCTCCCTGACTGAGCACGTTTTCCTCCCTCTCAGCCTGGGTGTCTTTGAAGACTCGAGGCTCCTGGTGACCTAAAGGCTGGGGTCTGTGCTACACCTCGAGTCTGGTAGGGTCACTTCAGCGGGCTAGCACTGGGCTGCCCTTGCTGATGAGCACGTCCATGATGTTACCATGGAGGTTCCCTGTCCCTGTCCCTGTCGCCTTGCCCACAGAGGTCTTGGCCTGTGCCCTGAAGCAGCTGTCTCTTCCCCAGCTGACCCTGCGATACATTCTTTGGCCACTGCCTCTTTCTCACCAAGTGGAGCTGGTAGTTCTTATCTTCCTAGACTGGTGAGGTGGCTGCTTCCATCTCAGCCTGCGAGATGGCAGTCATTTGTATGCGGGTTGTTAGAGGCTGCTTAAATGCCCCACGTCCCTGGAAGACATTGATCAGCAGTCTCCTTGGCATCCATTCTTCTTACCAAAAGTACAGTACACTGACTTCGCAGGTTTAGTGGCACATGCCTGTATATCAGGACCCTGGGCGTCTGGAGACAGGAGGATTGCAAGTTCAGGGCTAGCCTGGGCAATTTAATGAGGCCCTGCCTCAAAATAAAAATTATAGAGGCCTGGCGGATGTAGTTCGGCACTTTCTAGGTTCAGTCCTCAATACCAGGGGAACAAAACAAGACAAAACACACACACAGGCTCGCTCTCTTTCGTGTCCATTGTGTGATCTGAGTGGCATTGATCTCAATTGCAACTCCAGAGGTGGGCCATCATGGCCACAGCCCAAAAGCTGTGTCCACAGTGACCAAGCAATCAGTGGGACCGCCCAGGCAGAGCTGGAAAAGTAAAGCTTGCTCTCACTGACACTCTGGGAAGGTCTCCATCCTGCGATGTAGTGTGAGAGTGTGAGGAATTTTCTCACCCATAAGGACCGACCCCTGTGCAGGACTGCTCTCTGGTTAGGACTAGTAACTAACCTGAGGACAGGTATCACCTGGGCTGCCCTCCTTTGCTTAAATGCCATTTTATTATTGTTTCTTGGAATCTTGTGACCTGATACAGACCCCTGTTGTCTCTCTGCTTAGAAGAGCCTGTCAGAGCCACTCTCTGGTTGCCAATATTGACACGTCTGGGATTGGGTAGATCACCTCACACTGCAGCTCTACACCAGCCAGCCCTCACCTCCGGTCCAGGCCCAAGCTCAGAAACAGTCTTTATGATGCATATGGGCTTTTGAGCTTGTGGCTTTTGGCTTGTGGTTGTGGACTGAGAAAATTGCTTCCTAGATTTACAGGGATGGTAGGGGAAATGACCCTCTTGCCACCACTTATTCACTGATGGCTTCATGGGGTGGGCACTTGTGGATAGATGAGGGAAAGGCAGGATTTCAGTGGTTAATTAGAAGAGTACATCATAGCATCGATGGCTAATCCCTTGCCTGGCATTGTCATTAGAATTCAAAAAGGTAACAGTTAAAAGAGCACTTAACTCTTGCCGGCTGCTGGGAGATGGAAATGATGAACGCGTTTGTCCATATCCTGCAGAAACTCTCAGCCTTATGTGGACAACAGATCTGTAATAAATAAATGCAGGGACAGTAGAGGGACAGATTCACATTGCCGTGTTTTTTAAAAAGCACAAAACCTGTGAATGGAATTCTGAATTATTACTGACTGTCTTTCAAATGTAGAATGAAATAGATGAAATTTGTTAAAAGATAGTTTAATCTAGGTGAGGCTGGAAGCCCACAGTTTTTCTTCAGTCTCTTAGAGAAGTGTGAATCCACTAAATTCAGGACCAGAGGCTATCAGCCATGCATCTTCACCGAATGCTCCCTTTGTCTGGGCTCTGGAACGTGAGCTGGAGAATCACTTCTGATGGGCTTGGGTGCAGGTCATCGCTGTACCCAGTGAGGTTTCAAATGTAGGAAGAAATCAGGAGCACCAAAGCTTTTTGAGGGCTCCTGGGCAGACTGGCAGGAATGGCTAACGTAGCAGGTACCCAGTGTAAAGGAAAGGGCCTGTGTAAAGGAAAGGGCCTGTAGTTAGTGACCAGGATGTTCTGTTAGTGACAGGGCACTTGGCTTGTTTGACCAGAGCAAGGATTTAAGGGCAGAAGAGCTGGTATCGAGACGCTCCGGGAAAACCTTCATCCTTGGGCTCTGTTAGGCAGACATGCCCCAGCGGATCCTGCAGGCCAGATGGCTAGAGCAGCTTGGGGCCTAAGGGTAGGAGCCAGGGCCCCAGCCAGGAGCACGCGTGATGTAGGAGGTGGCACTGGATGGGCAGGTGGGGCAGGCTGGAGGCTCCCAGAGTCCAGGAAACACCTTCTGCAGTTTGGCTTGGGAGTTAAGAGTTGGAAGATGCCAGGGAAAGCGGGTGGGAGTTTCTTTTCTCTATGAAATTATGGAAATGTTGCCCTTCAATCAACCACTGGGAGAGCTGCTTTAAGCAAGCTTCAAGGGAGTCACATTCAGGGGATCCGAGGGAGGGGAAAGCTGCTGAGGCGAAGGAAGCATCCCAGGCCACAGACTGCACTCCATAGAGACTGCAGATCCCAAGCTTGGGCCAGAAGAATAGCATTTCCCATATTGTGTGCATGTGTACGTGTGGATGTTATTTTTCCCAGGGGTGCTTTTGATAAGCAGTGTATGATTAAAGCCAGAAACTGTGTGTTTCATTTCTGGAAAAAGAGTGTGACTTTGTGGGAACTACAGGCTAACGTCTCTGAACCTCCCTGTGCTGAGTGAGGACTCAGTGAGGTGATGTCCACTGCGTAGATGGTTCAGAGCGGACACTTGGTGTGTGTGTCAGCTTTCCTCCTGTCTCCAGGTATAGAAGCACTGGGGGTCAGCGTACTAAGCTCTAGTTCTGTTTAGACTCTGCTGGGGTGTGTGTCCCTTCCTGCTGGCCTTGTCTTGAGTCACTGCTGTAGATGGAAGAGGGAGGGTGGGGACCAGCCAGGGTCAGGCTCTCCTGGACATGGTTGGGAGGTGCTGACCACAAGGCTGTGGCCCTGAACAAGTGCTACAAGGAGGGTGTTTCTTTCACCACTGGCACTGCAGGCAGGTTCTCTACGGTCATCACAAACAAACATGCTGTTCTGGGAGCAGTTTCTCATTCCCCTTTACCTCCCGCTTGCTGCCTGCCCCTCCTTGGTCACCAGGGCTGTTGTGTGGGAGGCGTGGAAAGTGGCCTCACCAACAGTGGAAGTCGTTGTCCTCTCTGTGGAGCGGGATGTCTGGCAGATGCTGGAGACCACACTCTCACTGTTGTGGCTGGAATCAAGGCCTCAGGGAGGCCTGGGTACCCTGTGACTGCATAGGCGCTTCTGTCTTCAGTGGGTGTGTCCTGGGAACTGGGGTTGTGTTTGAGTGCTGTCTCCACTCTGCTATTTTATTTACTTTATTTATTGTTTTTTATGGTGGGGAGGCGCTCAATCCCAGGGCCTCATGCATGCTGGGCAGGTGCACTACCACTGAGCTACACCCCCAGCCATCCACTCTGGCTCCTGAAGGCAGAGTTTGTTCCCCTAGAAACCGATGTGTGTATAGTCAGCAGGAGCCTTAGGAGGTCATAGGAGCCAATGTAGGAATGTGCCGGGGGTGCTGGCCTCTCCTGAAGAGGCACAGTTGGAATCCTTGACCCCCGTGAGGCCCAGCTGGCTTGGCTGGAGAAATGGGTATGGAAAGGACCTGTAGGGCATGGCTTCAGGGAGCCTGCCTTGGATGCCAGGGCTCTGGCCGTGTCTTACAGGGAATAGCAGATCAGAAGTGATTCGGAAGTCGAATCAGTAAAAGACACAGCAACATTGGAGAATCTTTCCGTAGGTTGTTTCATTGAATCTCCTTAACAGTGGGCAGGAAGAGTAGAGAGGGTAAGACATTTTGGGAAACTTGTCACATAGTGAGAGGACCAGGAACGCCAGCAATTTTGAGCTCAGTCCCTCCCACCCCCAACTGTCCCAGAGTTCTGTGTGTGTGTGTGTGTGTGTGCGCGCGCGTGTGCGTGTGCATGTGCGTGTGTCTATGTCTATATGTTCTATCTGTCAGGGAGTACTACCTCTCTGCGAGGCATGTGCTTTTTCCTTTTCATTCCTCTCTGGAGTGGCACCCAGCCTAGTGCAGAAGTGGGCCCTCTAATGGCTGCTGACTAAGTGCTTAATGGAGATATTGCTGCTGATAAACCACAGTTGAAAAGGGAGAGTAGTGGGCAAGCTGGCTAACATCAAAGCCTGTTTGTGTTTGTAGATTAGGGTAGGTTTCATTCTGTGGCTCAGAGCCCCTTTGCCCACATCTCAGAGAGGATGCATTTGAGGTGGGAGCTGTGTGTGTCTTCCAGGGCTGGAGGCGGAGGCTGCCTAGGCTGAGGAGCCTTCTTCCTGCTCTGAGCCCTTGTGAGGAGAGGAAGGGTCCCAGCTGCCCCTGAAATCAAAGCTGTTCCTGCTACAGTGATTTCCATTTGGTTTTTGTTCTTCAAAATTTTTATTCTAACTTGATTGTAAGGCATTTAAAATAATTCAGAAAATAGGGCTAGAAGAGTCTGGAAAAGAAAAGAGGTCCTAGAAATATAATAGACCATGCATATGTTGACCTTCCACCTTAACTAACCCTGGGCATGGACTTGATGTCATGGCTCTGTAACTAGTGTTCCAGGTGATTAATCCAGCTAATGTAACCAAGTAATCCGAGGTTGCAGTGATTACTGATGAATGGGCTAAATTGTAATCTACACAAAAAATCACAGGGTTTAGGTCGTTTTAGAATGGACGTATGTGCACACATGTGGGTGTCTCACTTACATGATTTTCAGAACACAGATGGGGATAAAGGAGAAATTTCTCCTGTGTTTTTAGCTCCAGACATAGAGTAGGTGTTGGCCACTTCAGCACAGACATTGTTGCCTCCTGTACTTAAAACTTGATGAATTAATTCCTGGTACCTTAGTGGCTTGGAAAAGAAGGAAGACGGCAAGTTAAGATCATGAATATGCTTCTATTCAATGATTAATTACAGAACTTCAGGTTTGGATTTGCTCCTGATGGAAGCTTTTTAGTTTTTCAGAAGGTCGAGGCAAGGCCTCTGTGGAGGCCCAGCAGATGGGTCTCACCCTGTCCTTTCTCCTTTGTTGGGCAGCCACTGGAGGGCTTCATGCCAGGTGTCTCCTAAGCTGTTTCCTTTAGCACCACACTTGCCCTGGACTGGTTTTTAATCAACTCAACACTGATGTATCCATATGTCCCACTTGGGCTGGACCATGAACTGCCCACTTTACTAGCACTTTCTTTCATTCCAGTGTCTGTGTGACCAGATTCCCACTAAGCCCTCTGGAAAACCCTGTGGGGTTTTGTGAAGCATTCTAAGAATGACTGTCTTACACGTGGTCCAATTTTCAGGACACCTGAGCTAAGATTGTTCATCGTTTGCCCTTGGATTCTCTATTTTTCTGCATATTTATTTTCCAGGGAGCTTCAGGGTGAATCCAGCCATTTAATTCTCCTTGCCCTTCTCTTGTTATGCCTACTGGCTTCCAAACCCAAAGTAACCGAAAGCATTTGTCAGCTTACGGGGCATTTCCATGTCAGGCCCCAGATCCTAGAGGTCAGGAAGGCATCTTTCCAAGTGATTTTTTTTTTTTTTTAAACTCTGGTGATGCTGTGGACCTGTGCAAGAAAGAGGAAAAGTTTAGTTTCTGCACCCAAGTCGGGTGCAAGTCTCCAGAGTGGGAGGGGAATGTGCATCCTGCAGCTATGCATGTTCCACGTCTCTGCTAACCCCTAGTGTTGAAGAAAGGGACCCCATGATGAAGAAGAGCCACTTTCTGCTTCTGAGGTACGCACAGTTTATTAGAGGAGAAAACCCGGTTGTAGATCACTGCAGTATTATAACAAAAAAAGTCAAGAACTTCGAATGGATGGCCCCTCCTCTGGCCACCAAGCCAGCATGGAATAGTGCTTGTTCCTATGGGTGCTGAAGGGTTCCATCAACCTGCGTGAGTCTCATGTATGCTGCGGGACTAAAGAGCAGTGTGTCTCATGGTCACAGGCTGCTAGTCAGCAGATCCCTGGGCTGGCACGGCCTGGGCTCACACCAGTCAGGAGATTCTTGCTCTTTTAGGCTTTGTCTTGCTTGGACTGAATTATAGTCTCTGCCACATTGTTATTATCTCATTTCTTAGTTAGAATTTATAATAAACTATTTATGTTCTTGGATTAAAGGAACTGCAGAGCAGTGATAGCTTGAGACATTTCTTCTGTCATCTAGAAGTTAGCAAGGTTTATTTTTGAGGAGGAGTAGATAAATATAATTGTGGTCTACCAGAAGGAGAATAAATAAGTTGCCAGCATTTGGGATTTTCCTGTTGTTGGACAGAAATTGGCATGGACTTAATTCCCAATTTGTTGATGCATTGTACCCTATTTTAATGATTTCGCCAGATGTAAACATTTTCCCTCTTCTGTGAGCAGTATATTTACTCCATCTATCACATATAATTTATTCTGTGCCTGGGAGTGCCGACCTCTTCAAAACTGTTGACTTCATCATCTACGGGCCATCCAGAAATGAGCTCTTGATGCCCCCCAAATGAATTATGAAAAGCTTTTCATAGTAATATAATTGATCCACTGTTAGCCACACTTACAAAAAAAATCAACGTATCGTGTTAATATTTCATGAGTGCCCACGTTGCCAGCTCCTTGCAATGGGACTAAATTATAAAGAATGAGGATTGTTTCCCAATAGCCTAGCACATGGACAGAGTGCCAGGAAAGAGAGTTTGGGGTTGACTTTAAAGTTGGAAGTGCAACAGGGCCATTGAGAAACAATCCTCTGACTCATGTCAGATTGTTATAATTATTTAATGCCCACAATGCAGCCTTGTCCCCACGGATTTATACTGGAGAGGTTTCTTACCCACACATTGTGGTTATTAGCTGCAAAGAAAGCAGCGTTTGTTTATAATGACATGGGGTATATCTGCATGGCAAAGAAAACACTGCAGATTCTGTCTTCTTATGAAGGAGGCAGGAATTTGGCAGGCAACCTGTAGGAAATTAAGAGACATGTTCTCATTACTTTTCATACATGTGGGTGGTTGCATCCAATAACCATTAAACACCTTTTATTTTTAACCTTTGTCCCAAACTCTTGTGAGAATGAAATTACATGCTTACTTTTCATCCATATCTTATGCAGCAAGTATGCTCAAGAGTGTACTTAAGCTTTTCAATCTTTCTGACCTGTCCTTTCAAACTCCTTTTTCTAGGCTTTGCATCCTGCCTGTGTTATTTTGGGTCAGGGACAGTGTCTAGAGAGCCACTCTTAATCTTTTTATATGTAAAGAGTGGATGAGTTTGGAGTTTTTCATGTGGCCAGTGCTAATTAAGCGCTTTCAAAAGATACTGGAATCTTCTCAGAGACAAGAATAAAGTTGAGGCAGTGACGCTTTGGAGTCTGCCTGGGGACCTGGCAGTTGGGAGGCGTCTGGTTTGGTGGCATTGATGATCCAGTCCAGCTTCCTGGAAGGGGAAAGCCCTTGAAAGCTCTCTTGCATCTCTCTCCGTGGAGAATTGGTCAAGTCCAGCTCCATGGAACTGCGCTCTTCCTGTTCCTGCTTTGGGCACTGTCCCCTCTTTGCTCATGTGGAACTCTCATAATTGCCTTCACTATCAAGGAGATTCAGTATCTGTGGGTTTCTCAAGCTCATGGGGCAACAGGGAGACATTGAACCAGAGCAATGTGAAACTGTCCGGAGGCCCTCGCAAGCTGGGGTCTGCAGATGTAACTTGTAATTGCACCGGAAATACTCGTAACCTTTATCGTGCTTAGTGGTGGAAATGAGAAAGCCTGTGAGTCACTCTAGTACTGACTCGGGACCTAGGTGAAATGACGGAATCCCTACAGATTTTGCAAGAGAACTAAAATTAGGAAGCAGATGTAGAACATGAGGTGAAGTAGCAGTGATCATATTTTGAACTTCACATTAGGACTCATGGTGGTATGTTCAAGGCTTTTATTGTTATCTGGTTCACAAGAAGCCTGAGTAATCTATAGGAATTTGATGGTTTATGGAGAACACAAAACCTAAATTTTGGAGTTGCAGATGTCCTGCACACTCTGGAATGCATGTTGGCTGAAATACAGACAGTGGGGTATTGAGTAAAGCAAATTGGTGAGCCAGTTAAGAACGTTTGTGTTTAGGCATCTCCTCCTGTACTGGGGACTGGCTGACTGCGTGGTGCCATCACTCCTGGTACTCGGGTAGGGGAAATGTTTTGAAAAAGCTTTTAAAAATTAGTTGCCTATGTGACTGTAATCCTTCATTTAAACAGTACAGTTAGGCCTCAAGCACTTTTTTGTGTGTGTATATTGTGTTTCACAGTTTTTTTTTGTGTTTTTTTTTTTTTTTGGTGGTGCCGAGGATCGACCTCAGGGCCTTGTGCTTGCTAGGCAAGCACTCTAATCCCTGAGCTAAATCCCCAGCCCCTGTGTTTCACAGTTTAAAAAGACATTAAAAAGCAGCCTTGTTTTATGATACGATGGCCAGTTTTAGACCATTTGAAACAATGAGCTAAGACCGTGTTGTTATCCCACAGGTAAATTTGTTGGTTTTCAAACAGTACAGCATACATTCAAAGCCTTTGCTCTTCCCACTCTGGGTGGGCCCAGCTCTCCTACTTTCGGGGTGGGTGCAGCGTGGGACAGACAGCACAGGGGATGATGGAGTGGCAGGTCAGGAAGGGTACTGTGTGCTAAGCAGTGGGATGTAAACTTCCTGTCAATGCAGAGGTCTGGAGTGGGAAAGTGTGTATGGAGGATGTGACATGATCCAGTTTGAAAGAAATCCGCTCAGGGCTCTTGCTCCACAGTAATCTCTTTCAGTCCAGAGGACGCTGCTGTTCTGGGGGAACGGAGCAACTTCATCGCAGCCACATGTCGCCCCACCCCGCTCACCCACAGGCCATCCACAGCTTCAGTCTCTGATAGCACTTTGTCTCCCGAGAAGAAAGGCATAGTTGTTTTTTCTTCATCTTCTTCTTCCACCCCCAAAGTGTTCTTCTTCTCACCCAAACCATGATCTCAGAGGGTTACAAGTCAGACATGTCATGGAGCCTGTTTGAGATCAGTTGTCTACATTAATGATGAAATCCAAGCACCCTAAAAGAAGAAGGCTTTGGAGTAGGAGCTTGCCTGAGTTGTGAGACATGCTTGGGTTGAGAGAGGAAATGCAATTATATGAGGAAAAGTGGAATACAAAGTAGTATCTATTCCTTCATCATGGCTAGTGTTTCCAGAGGGCCAGGACAAATGAAGATCCTTGGTTTGTTTGGGCTGTGGGATCCTGAGTGCTGTTTTCTCGAATTAACTTGGGATCATTATTACCATGACTCGTGCTGTTGCTGCCCATGATCTTAAAGAGAGGAAGCTTGAGCAGTTTCAAGATGGTAAGGGGAAGCCTGAAGATTGCATGGGGCCCTGTCCCCCCTCATTTCAGGGGGCTGCTGGCTGGTGGCAGGAAGGACTTGAAGGGGGGGAGGTGTGTGCTGCCCTTTGGGCACTCCATTTCTCTCCGCATGCTTTGTCTGGTCTTTCCCTTGACTTGTCCACTACCCTGTCTGCCCAACCAGGAGGGCGGGGACGGATCTAGTTGCTGGCCAGGCCTTTCGGAAGCACAGCCTCCGCCATCTAATTTGTTTACTTCTCTGTTGCTGTCTGAAGCCGTGTCCTTTTGGGGTCCCCCATGTTCAGGGCCCAGTGTGATGAGCCACTGAGGAGCAGCGCCTGAGACGGTGCTTTAGTGGCATTTGATTTTTGCACATCAGTACAATTTGCCATTCCTTCCATGAAAATCAGGAATCTGGAGGCTTGGATTCTGGCCCCTGTTCTCTCATTTTCTTGCTCTTTAACTTTGATCTACTATAAAACCCTTCTAGACCTTAATCTTTAAAAAAAAAAAACTAATTCGGTCACATGAATTGATACATGTGGACATATTCAGGAATTGTTAAAAGCTGTGTCCGCTAGCAAGAGAATTCTTTTCCCCCCTAATTGCATCATATGTACACGTAGATGTCTGGCAGAATTCACATTCTCAGTGGTTTTGTCTGTCAAATGGGAACACAATTTGAGGCCTTCATTGGAAATTTCCTCAGCATGTGGTGGGAAATGAGAACCTACCTGCATGCCTTTGAGGAAGTTAGTATATCTTGGGGATTGGTGCAGGTTGCCTCCTGTCTGGGATTGTAGTCATGAAGCAGCAATCACTGGATGCTCCTGTTGCTGTCCTGTGGTGTGACAGAACAGTGTCACTAAAAACATGAAGTTGGTGAACAGCAGGGGAATCCCAGCAGGTGAGCTGGGAGCCCTGATAGCAGGAAATGCCTGCTCACTGGGGAGCAGACGTGAGGTTGTGCCAAGGAGATCCCTGAGGGCGAACATACTGGTTGTGTGAGGTTGGCTAGGTTGGACTACTTTTGCAGCTGACTTTTCCACACAGGAAGTTACTACTTTCTCCTTCCGGTATCCCCGGGGATTGAACCCAGGGCCTTGGCACTGAGCTTCTTGCAGCGAGTGTCCCAGCTCACTTCTTCTTTTTTGAGATAGGGTTTTGCTAAGTTGTTTAGGCTGGGCTCAAACTTGGAATTCTCCTGCCTCAGACCCCCAGAGTGCTAGGATGACAGGCGCCACTACACCCAGCTTTATCTAATACTTTTAATTATTACATTATAGGGACAAAAGAAAGGTAAAATGTAAGGAATTACTTCTGAGAGAAAAAAATATGGGTAGGCCTAAGAATTTTAGTGTTTTTATTTGTGTACATGAGAGAGAAAATATAGGGTGGGCACTTTTTATATGGGCTCTACATCCTGTAGATTCCATCAGCCACAAGATAAAAAATATTCTGGGAAATAAGTTGTGTCCATCCTGAATACATACGGACTTTTTTTTCCCCTTTCCACTATTTCCTAAACAATATAGTGAAACAACTATATGCATAACATTTACACTGTATTGGGTATTATAAATAATCTGGAGATGATTTAAGGTGTAGGGGAAGATGGACATAGGTCATAGGCAAGAACAGTACTGTGCTACTTTTAGAGACTTGAACAGCCACAGATTTCGGTGTCCGAGGAGCTCCTGGAACCAGTCCTTCATGGTTGTTGGGTGCTGACCACATGTAATTTCCATCATCATAATCACAACATTTTTATAATTCTTACCTTATATGGAGGAACTTGTTTTAATTCTCCCAATTACCCAGGGAGGTAGGTACTCTTGTGTTTCTGTTTAATAGATTGGAGAAATTAAGAGGCACAGAAATTTATACCTAAAGTAAGTGGAAAAAACAGGATTTGAATCTAGGCAGCCTGGCTTCAGAATCTTCCTCTTAATAAGGCCCAGATATGCTGGGTCCGATATTTACCATGTACACAGCTCTCATTCATTTGGCAATATACATGATTTATATGCTCCAGGAGAGGAAACTGGTCTGGGGTGATCAAGCCTAGAGTCTGGCATCCGTACGTGGGAAGAGTTCCATGGTAATAGGATTTTTCGATGTTCTGGGGAGCTGGTGGCAACCTCTCTCCTGAGCAGGACCCAAGTGACATGTTGAGCCTGTGACAATGGCCTCGTCCAGTATGTTCTCAGGGACATCATGCTTTTTGGAGCTTGAGGGCTGTGTCTTCTATTCAGGGGATTTCACAGGCCACACTTGACCTAAAAGCAAACGTCCTGTGCTGTGTCCCTTGGGTGTTTCCATGTGTGTTACACATTTTTGGACTCCTGAACCATGAGCTCTTTTAGAAGATCATGACTTATCTTTTGACTTCATTGTGCTAGGTACGTCATAGATGCTCAGTTAAAGATTATGGGGAAAAATGGCTTTATAGAAAAAGCTCAATCAGTTTTCATGTATATTTTTAGTCTATTGATCACTCTGGGTGGAGCCCATAGCCAGATATTGATTGGCTGAGTTTTGATAAGGGTATTTCAGGGAGCATACATGTGTGAGCACGTCCTCTCACTATCTGCCTTCTCTTCTGTCTGGTTCCCCCTCCCTTACTCTCCTCCTCCCACCTGCTTTCCTTTCCCAATTTCTATATAACTCCTCTTGTTTTTCTCCTCTTTTCCTTAACTGTTTTGCTTCAACTGTAGAGAATGAAGAGGTCTAATTTCTCACATCTCAGTCCTTTGTCAATGGAAATATGGACCATCACTTTCACAAGTGGAGATAGTTACTGAAATAGCTATTTCAGGGAATCATTATATCCCTGGTACACCTGCCCTTGGCCAGATCATGGCACCGGGGGAGATGAAGTGTATGTTCTACCAACCCTGTCACTGCTGTGCCAATGCGAAGGCTCAGACCATCTGTGCTAAGCTTCCCATCCTTAGCTCCTGCGTGCAAGTCCAGCTGAAGGTAGGGGATGGAAGCCTGGCCTGCAAAGTCTTAACTGACCAAAGGACAAAGGAGCGCAGCTAGAAGGGGCTGTGCCCTTTCGGGGACTGGGGCTGGTCCTCACTTACTGGGCTCCCACCAGCTCAGGGGAAGCCTGAGAGGGTGCCCCCCAGCCTTGCCTTGGAGAACAGCAGTGTGTGGTAGAGCTCTGCTAAAGGAACTTTATTAGAAGAACCCTCCTTAAGATATCAGTGTGGGTGCACAAAGAAACTCAGCATCCGTATCAGTAACTCCCAACCCAAGAACCATGCAATTATCTCAGGTTTCTATCTAATGACTGCTCTTTTCACAGCTTATTGGGGGTAATCTTCAAAGTATGTCTTTATTACATGTTGCACAGAGAAGTGAACTAAAAAAGCAATTCAGAACCTACTCCAGTTTCTTAGTTTTACATTTCAAGATAACATTCTCAGTAGGCAGTTGTACAGTTTTCTTTTTAAAAGGTTTGGTTTTTTCCCTTGTTATGCAGTTTTATTTCCCCGGCACATCTGGTGTTTGATAGTAACAGTGAAGAGAAGAGAACCACAGTCCCAGTTTGCCTGCACCATGCTAATCAGGCCGTGTTCCTGAGCTCTTTAGGAAATGTTTAGTGATGGATGAGACCTGGTAGGAGTTTTATATGGCAGTGCGGGGTCTTTTCTAAATGACAAGCCAGAGTAGTAGGCACTTAGTCACTAGCTGTGTCATCTTGGGCAAGTTACTTGATTTCTTGAGCTCTACTTTCCTTCCCTATAAAATGCTCCACTTTCTAAGCAAGGCCTAGTTCACACGTCCTGAGGCCTCAGTGCGGTCACTGTAGGAGAAGTGCCCAAATCTGCCGAAGGCATTTGGAAATCATCCCCAGGGTGGGTCAGAGATGGCTTCCCAGGCTATGGCATGGGCAGCGGTGCCAGGGACATTCTAGGAGGTTCTGACTGACCCCTTTACTTTTCCATCCAGAGATCCCTTCTAGATGCAAGAAAACTTCTTATAGAACCAAGCTGTGGGTAGGAAGAGATGCAAAACTGGGTCTGGCACTGGTGTGAGATGATAAAAGCTTGAGGTGTGGTGGGGAAACATCTAGGGTCAGATTTTCTTGTCAAAAACACCATTAGCAGAGGAAAAGAGGGAACATTTCTTTAGCTCCTATTATGTGCCAGACACGGGCTGTGGAGGCAGCAGTGATAGTCATTGGGGAGTGGGTGAAGTGGGGGAGGGGAACCAGGGAGTTACTGTCCATAAAATGTGGTGCACTTGTTAGGGGGAGGCAAGGGCTTTCAGGGAGGACCACACAATGTCCATTTTCCCTCAGCAGATGGAAGTCCACCTACCCTGCTGCAGATGAGGATCTATCCTGGGTTTTTGGCAGACTAAGCGATGCGGGCTACTCACTTCTCTGAGACACTGGAGAGTGGGAACTTCTGTAAAATTAGGGGTACGATCTCTAGTTGTGACCGCATTTCCAACTTCTTGAGTTCTTTTTCCCTCTGTCCGGATGGATTTTAAGTCCCTCCCGGGAGGGAGTTTTTTTTATCGTTGTATTCATTTTCAGTCGGAATCCCCACTTGTCACGTCTAGTTCCTTCACTCATCTGTTTGTCCTTCTCTGTGAGGTTTATTGCACAGTACAAAGGCCTATATGACACTGAAGATAAATATACACTGTGGGCGCTGGGTTTGCGTTCAGTTGTGTCCAGCCGTCGTCTGCAGCCCTGAGCCCTGAAGAGCAGTCATCCGGGCCAGGTCCCAGGTCCCGGCTGTGTACAAGGTACCGCGGGCAGGCGTCCTCGGAGCTGTGGTTTCCTCCAGCACTCGAATTCTGAACACCCAGCAGTGCGCTTGCCGGCATCTAAACTTTGACCTTTCGAAGAAAACAGGGTCTTTGGAACCAGAGTGTTCTTTCAAATAGTGCTGGATGCTGCCTGATTGTTTCCATCCGGGAACTAAGCTTTAAAAAAGAAGTCTGGCTGCTTTGTTAAGATAAGAGACTGTTGTGTGAGAATTGCTGAGCCAGGGCTCCCACCAGAGCCGCCTTGTCTTCCAGACCCCTGCCGGTTCACCCCAGCGGGCCGGCGGGGAGATGGGAAGAGGCTTTCTCCGCAGTCCTGCCCAGTCCTGGGCCCTGGGGCGAGTGGAGGGCAGAGACTGTTGGTGCAGTCACACCCTGAGCTTTCACAGGGCAGCAACCTGGTGCCTGTCCAGGAGCCGGCAGCGGGGCAGCATCTCCCAGGCTGCAGCCGGCCTGTCTCACCCTCCTTACGTTGCCCTTTCTGCACTTCAAGCAGCTGCTTAAGTGAGTGATGCTGCCTCTTCACATATTCAGTTCTTAGTAACTTTTTATTTTTTATGTTTCAGATGGCATTTTCAGTTAATATAAAACACATTGATTTCTTTTTAAAATTTTGTTATGTATTTTTCTTTTCCATTTGTGTGTGTTCATGGATTGTCAGTATAAAAAATATTTATCTAGCCCTCTTATGTACACTCTTCAGGGAAAATAATGGCTTGGGTGGACTTGTGCATGCGCACTATAAGTAGGGCCTCCTTCTAAGATCCAGGAAGGCAGGCAGGGATGTTCGCTCCTGCGCCACTATTCAGAATTCTGCTGCAAAAAGAAGCAACAAGATATATCATGTACAGGTACAAATAACCTGTGATGAATGTTATCACTACGTACATCTAAAATGTACCATTAAAAAAAAAAAAGAATTCTGCTGCGGGCCCAGAGCGGAAGGCATCCAGAGTGTAAAGCAGACAGGTTGGGGCTGTATGACAACATCCTGAGGAACACACACTTTATAAGCATAAACCTATTAATAATTAGTTCATCAAGGTTACAGATGGGGCACAAGAAAGATCAATATACAGAAATCAGCTGGGTTTTTACATACTGGCAATGAACAATCTGAAAATAACATGAACAATTCCATTCACTGGAGATAGCATTGAAGAATAAATTCTTTGAAATAAATTTAACAAAGTAAGTGTAAGACTTTTATAAAACATTGCTGAGGCAATTTAAAGATCTGAATAAATGGAGAGCTATCCCATCTTTGTAGATCGCAAGACTCAGTATAATTCTCCCCAAATTGATTTAAAGATTCAGGGCAATCCTTGTAACAATTCCAGTATGGTTTCTTTTGTAGAAATTTACAGTGGTTTCCTAATACTTATGTAGCAATGCAGAGGACTCTGAATAAACAAGCAATTCTGAAAAGGAAGAAAAAAGTATTTATACATCTTGGCTTCATAACTTGCTGCAAAGATACAGTTATTGAGACTGTGTTACTGGTAGAAGTATAGACACTGGAACAGAATTCAGAGTCTAGCAATACATAAACTGTTACATTCTTGTTAATTGACTTTTCCACAAGGTGCCAAAGCAATTCAGTAGTCTTCAATAAAATATTGCTAGGGCAATTGGATATATACATGTGAAAAAGATCATTTAGAACCTTTACCCTAACACCATATACAGAATATAACTAAAAACGGATCATAGACGTAAATGAACTACCTATCCTAGAAGACAAAATAAAAATTCTTCATCACCTTGAGTTAGGCAGAGCGTTCTTAGATATAAGCTCAGAATTGTAGCATACCAAATTACTTTCTGGAGGGTTTGGTAGCATTGGATATTGTCTTTAATTTTTTTTTTTTCATTCAGTGGATAAAAAGTGAACGTATTTAACTATATTCTCTTGTTCCTAGTAAGGTTAAAATTTTTTAAGTTTAGCGAATCATTCAAAGTTACTAAAACTTCACAAGCTACTTTAGATCTGTCACATCTCCTAACCCACCATGCATCTTGAGTTGCACTTTTCCCTGCAGAACTGTGTGTTTAAGAAGTCTCTGGGGAAGGGATCCGTACTGTTTTTGGTCTTTCTACAGAGAAAATCATATGAACAAGTGGTTTTCCAAGAAACGAACAGCAGAGTGGCAAATAATATAGACCCAACAGATATAATAATCAGGGTGTGCTAAGAATGAGCAGGGAATTTGAAATGAACCTGCTTGGATTCAAATCATGATTTGGCTCTTGCTAGTTGTGCAAACCTCAGTTCAGTAACTTACTCTCATCAAATCCTTCAGTTCCTCTGAAAAATAGATATGAAAGTTACTTTTCCCTTAGGGTTGCTTTGAGTATCAAGGAAAAAAAGTGTTTGATTATTCCTGGCAGATAGGAACCCACTATTAATATTGTTACAGTTTGGTTTTCAACCCTCAGCTTAGGGCTCGGCCCTAGAAGTTCCTGTCCTACATTTTCCCAAGACAGCAGGCAGTCTTCTTTTTAAAATACAGTTCAGTAGAAGGCCTGTAAGCAAGTTCTTTTTGTCACTGCAGATGTGATTTCCTCTGGGGCTGCTGTACTCCCCATGGTTTGAATTCATAGAGTAACTAAAGGGCAAGAGGGAATTTCTCTCAACTCTCTGTCTCTGAGAATACCTCTGGGTGTTGGCGAGATGCCACTCATCAGTTCTGTTGTTATTGTTTTTAGGGCTGTAAGCCTTCTGGATAGAACCCAGTGGATTTTCTTGAGTGCAGAAGAATTAAGTGAGGTGGAGGAAAAGCATTTAGACCTATTATCTCTAGTGAACTGTGCCTGATCTTGCTTTAGCTCCGAACTTACATATTCTGACTCTCACGAGTTCTTCACAGACAAGAACTATACCATTTAATTCTCTGCATCTCCCAGGTACCTTTTCCGGTGAGTGCTATGCAAGCAATAAGCATTCGTGAAATGCTTGGATTGACATTTTAGATGAAGTTGTAAAATCACGTGCGTGTCAAATAAAGTTCATAGACATAATCTCATTTTGTTCTCAGCAACCCTGGGGGAAGGCTGGATGTGTGACTGAAATACACTTACTATTCCTGTTTTATGATAGAAAACACAAGGACTAGATCAGTTACTGATTTGCTAGAAATGAAACGGCTCTTGAAGGAGAGAGGTAGAGATTTGAACTCGGATCTGTTAACTTTGTGTCCCTTGGGCATTCCGTTGCTCTATGTTTGCTTATGTTGCCAGATAGTCCATGTGTTCTGCTAATTTTCAGACTTTGAGTACAAAGTTAAAAAAAGGTTTCATATTGAGTATGCAGGAGATTGAGGAAGGTCCTAGCGGCAAGGGCATTACTTCCTCACTCTCTTTTCTCCAAACTTCCTGGAACAACTTTTATGGATTTGATGCTGCGTGGCCACCTTCCTGTCACCAGGACTCCAGCCACTGCATTTTTCACTTCCACTCTGCTTTGGTGGGGCTTGTTGTATCTCACCCAGTGGAAGAAACAAAGGATTGAAAGAAAGTGATGTTTTCTCCTAATGGGAAGGTCGCAGTTGGTGAAATTTAGAAGTATGTGTTTCAGCAGAAGAGAGGGGGGCCCCAGTGAGGCAAATTCTTGGCTCATTTGGCTGAAGAATGTTTGCTTGCAACGTGATTGTCAGTAATGACCTGTACAGCCCCAGTTTGACTCTGCTGGGCCAAGGGTGTCGCCATACTGCTGCTGCGGGATGGGGACCTCTTCCTGGTGGACACTGGATGCACAAGGACGCGGATTATCCATTCTTCCTCAGTGCAGCCACCGAAACAATTGCCCCACTTGTTTGGTGCACAGTGTGGCGTCAGAGAGTCAGGCCTTTTTATATAACCAGTGGTGGTGTGTATGTTCATATTGTTCTTTATGCACTTATTTTATAGCTTATGCAGCAGACATTGGAGTCAATTAGCTTCTTGTCCTGCAAGCTGGATACTGCTAGTTCCCTTTCTTTTTGTCCTCTGTGGGTTGGTTTCAAGTTACAGCATTTTTATTGGTTCTTTGCTGAACGTTGGTTTCAAAAGCTGGTGTTTGTGAGTTGGAGTTCTTAAAGGTATAGTTTTTCTTTTTTGCAAAATTGCAGCTTATATTACTTGTAGTAATGTGGGTTTTTTTGAGAGGTATGTGTGCCTGAGTGCGTTCATGCTTAACTTTTATTTTTTGATTTGGCGATGCTTACAAATCAAAATTCAAGTGAATGATTTTTCAACTCACTATTCCTTTACTGGAGCGGATGAGATTTCCTATTTAGAGCACTTCTTTCTTCTTGATTTGAATTTCTTCCTGTATAACCATACTCCTGCCTTTTCTTTTCTCCCCCTCAAGTTTTCTCTTTATCCCGGTCATTTTGGACCCTGTCTCAAACTCTTGTGGGGACAAGCTGGAGTAGAAATAAATTAGTTAAATTCTGTTAGTCATGTCCACAGACTGTTCCTGCAGCTGATAGTGTTTGTGAAGCATACACAGATTCACTGTTTTTAGCTTGTGTTGGTTTTCACATATTGAAAAAAAGATTTCCTGCTTCCTGTTTCCATCTCCTTTCAGGGATTTTAGCCTTGATGCCTTTGAGCTATCAGTTTTTTGCTGCTGCTTAAGGTCATGGCGGTGGCAATAGAGGTGTCCACATCAGAGGAGCTTCCCCAGCATCGAAGTACTGCGGGCAGCGGTTTTATCTCGTGTATTTTGAGGCACTGGATCCTAAGATGCTGCATGATGGTCTCAGGTTTATCCTGGTCTTCTCCGAGCTTCCTATGGTGCCTGGCTAAGGCAGTTATTCAGAAAACGGAAGAGAGAGTAACAGGTTAGTCCACCCACCTACCACCTCCCCACTCTGCAGGACCACCCTTTACCCAGTATTCTCCACTCCACCCTCCACTTGGCCTGTTGGGCCTTTCTCTATGTGTACCTGCCTGGGGAGGTAATTGGATTGTTCTGAATAGTTACTGTCAACTGTGATCAAAGAATGAGGCATTGTTTACCTTAGTGCTTTTCGTCAGAAGTAAAATCTAAACCAAAGGGAATGATCTTGAATCTGTTCTTATCCTTGCTGCCTTTGAATAGTGATTCATAATGTTTATATTGGTCCTCTGGCTCATCAGTTATTTTCCTTTATCCATGAATTTATCAAGCCCCACTGTTAGCACGCGAGGTGAGTAAGCACAAACCTGTGCTGTGCTTACAGCAAAGTAACTATCAAAGCTACAAGAGTTAGCGTATATCGAGCTCTTGTCCTGTCCTGAAAACTGTTCCTCATCCTTGCTCTTATGTAATCTCCTGACAGGAACCCGTGTGTTGGTGTCCTCAGACTACTTCTCAGCATCCAGCACCAACACATTTAAGGTCTAGTTAATGGATGAGTTGGGCAGAGCGAGGGTTTGTAGCTGTCTGTAGAAGAGGGCATTTCAGTTTGTTTCATAAGATGATGTTGCTGAGCTGGGGCTTTGGGGTAGGATCATTGAAGGAGAGCAGGCACAGGAACAGAGAGGCCAGAGGGCCATTGGAGAAAGGGCTCAGGGTGTGGAAAAGCCCTCTGTGCCATTAGGAATACAGAAAGTTAGTCTTCTTGAAATTGGGAAAGAACTCAGAGATGAGCTGGTTGGGGTGACAAAGACCAAATTAACAAAGAATGAGAGTCCCGGGGCCTGAACAGTCGTTTCCCTCACTGGGTAGAAGAAGTCAGGATTTCCGGTCCTGCAGAGTTCTACAAAGATCATAGGTGGGAGCATCCTGGGGGCCAATGTGGGAGCCAGCAAGGAGCCAGGAGGAGGGAGACTGTGCTGTGTTCCAGGGAAGCCAGCTTTCTCTGGCATTTGTCTGCACATTTCAAGATGCCTAATTCTTCTCATGAATTTCTGAGTATTTCTTTAGTGTTTGCAGTGAATTCTGTTACCTTTTCTATTATTATTTTAATTTCTGAACCCCTCGGTGAAGTCAGCACCGCTCACCTTGTTATTTCTCAGTTTATATTGCATTTTTTTTTACCGGAAGTGGGGTACTCCTAGCCCACTACTCTGCACCACCCCCCCAGTTGGTTGTCTTACCTTGTTCATTGGGTACCTGGGTACTTTGCTGCTGCTCTCCGGGGATGGACCTAGTCCCTGTGTCCTGGGGCACTGCCTAGGACTTGGCCTTTCTTCTTCGCATTTAGAGCCTGGAAGGAGGGTGCCCCAGATCCCAGGGTCACGTCTTGCTGGGGGACAGTGCTGCCTCCCTATGCAGCCCAGCCCAGCCCAGCCAGCCACTTTTCTTCTTAGGTGACTGTTGCTTGTGTGGGCTTAATTAAAAAAAAAAAAAAAACAATTTGTAATTTGTTAGCATGTATATAATATCTCTATATATCTGCACATATTATTTCTATGTAAATCTTATATATTAATTTTGTATTAGTTAAAATTATAGCATACGTGTACATGTATACACACTTTAGTTTCTGTTTGTGGCCAGTTTAAATGGGAACAACCAAGCAGCAGGAAGGAGGAGAGTTGAGTGCAGCACCCCTCTCCCACCATCAGCGGCTCCCCTTCCTTTTTCTGTCTCTGGCTGAGCTAGACCGACTTTGCACCTCCTCCTCTTTCTTTCTCTGTCCCGCAGCCCAGTGCTTGCTGAGAAGCCGGTGGCCTCCCTCCTCCTTGAGCTGGCAGAGGACTTTCTCAGCCTGGAATTCCCCCACCTTCCCTCTTAGGCTCCCAGGCAACCACTGCACAGTCTCTCCTCCACGCAGCCTGCCTCCTCTGTCCCTCCTCCTCCGGCCCCTTCCTGGTCCTGTCTGAATCTTCCCCTTCTTCAGAGTCCACCTCAATTATCACGTCTTCCCAGTTCTTTCCTACGGAGCCACCCCTCCCGCTTTCCTTGAATTCCCCCAGTGCCCACAGCTCATCTTAGATCTGCCTTGTTTATCATTAATTGGGTACATGTTCCCCTCAAACTCCTCCAGGGCCGATGCTCTGCCTCATTATCTTTGTGTCTCAGAAATCTTCTCCTTGCGTAGTCAAGAAATCCTTGTTTGAATTGGTTTGTTTTTTAACAGGTTCTAGAGAGTATTTTTAAAAGAAAAATCTTGTAGAATCGTAGTGTTGCCTCTAAATATTAATATTAGCCTTAAGTTTCATATTGCACACTTACGCATTTACTCACTGAAATTTGCCACTTTGTTTTAAATAGAACGTAGAATGGAAATCTTTGCTCTTCTAATTGATACGCCTAGCAGGAGATTTACTGCTCTCAACAGGTCTGACCGGTAGGACACCTGTCCTGGTATTAGCGCTGGGTGATAACTGATCCTAGAGCGGTGCGAGTGAGCAGCAGATCCCAGATTCATTCCACAGCTCTCTGCTCCTTCCAGTGGTCCACATCGCCCCCCATAGTGACTCGGCTGACTAATGTGTGTACACAAATGTGCGAGGTTGCAAGTTCAATTCGTTCACAGTTCTGAGCTCTTTTTTTTTTTTTTTTTCATTTTTTGGTGCTGGGGATTGAACTCAGGGCCTTGCGCTTGCTAGGCAAGCGCCCTGCCACTTGAGCTAAATCTCCAGCCCCTCTGAGTTCTTTTCATGTGTGCTCCATCTTCATAATTTGTACTCCTATGCAGGATTACCTGTCTCCAAATTCAAAACAAGCAAACTGAAAAGATGCAATGGAACACTGTCACAGATATTTGCTTAATTAATCCAGATGTTCAGTAAGGGTTCTAAGTACAGTATAGGAGACGGGGGTGAAAAATCAAAGTTTTTGGTAAATGGTATTCAAAGCTAGTCTGTTTCTTGGTAAAACAGAAAAAGGAGTAATGTTTCCAAGGCTGTGCTTAATCCACACATTCTTGGTAACACTTATTTTTCCCCCCTTCTATCGAGTTTAACATTTCCTTCTGCTTCTTGCACTAATCATTAATAACTGTAGTGTTGTCACAGCTCAAAACTTTCCTATTGACACTTCAATCATTTTTTAAAGATCTTGAATGTTCAACCTTTACAAAGCTAACCTTTTGCACTCTATTAAAATTTAAGAACTGCTTGATTCTCCATGAATGCCCCAGCTACTGGATCATGAAAGCATTACCTTGTGCCAAGGGCATGATGCAGTACGCTCATTCCTTTTTAACAAATAATAAGAAGTTTGACTTTTCATTTACACATCCTGCCAATTGCTAACAAGTTTCCATCTCGTTCAAACACCAGATTGATCCTAAGAAATTGAAAATATTGATTTAACCCTCTGTCTGATTTGTACTGCAGGCACCTGCTAGTGCAGTCCTAGCACATTACAATTGCTTGGCTGTAATTCCTCAGGGGACCACTAATAACTACCACATCTGTCTTTTCATCTTCCGAAATTATGCTAGCAGTTGTCCAAGTCAATTGTGATTCATTTGATACTGCTCTCCTTCAAGACATATTGCAACCAAATAGACTTGCTCACCAGTAATATATCTGATGACATAGTTAGTTCTCGTTAATTGACAGAATGATTCAGGCTTTTATGGATGGCATTAATTGGTCCCTTGTGTCCATGCAATAATTGACCAGACAGGGGAGGCAGCATTAGCTTTCACACAGTCAGGAGAGTTTGGAGATGAGGTAAATGTAGTAAGGATGACAAAATGTCTGTATTTTTAATCAAGACTTTATCAATGAATTAAAAAAAAAGATTTGGGGCAATTGAAATCATCTTAATAATGAACGTTGCATTTCAGCCCGCAAGAGATATGCTGAAGTACAAGTCTGCCTTTTCCCTGGCCTTGGTGTGCTGAAATGCTTTAAAACGGTCCCACTTGATCTAACTGAGGCAGAGCAGGACAGTACTATACCCGAACTAAGATCGTGAAAAAGGAGGGCTGTTAGCGTGCAGTAATTTTTTTGACATTTGTTCTTAGACACTCAACAAACTGGGCATGTAAAATCTGAAGGTGTGAAATTAATCTTGTTGAATGTTTGGGTAAGTTGTCTCACTTTCCAGAAAGTTAAATGTACTCCCGTCACTGTACTATTGAGGAAATCTTTGGCTCACTTTTTCGTACAGGATAAAGTTTTTCATATGTAAAATTTGTTTACAGCCCGCCTCTGTTATGTATTCCCTCTGCTCGTCTAGTCACACAGACATAATCGATAGTTCCAAGTGTTGATATTACCATGTCCTGTTCTTGTACTTGGTGTGTTCTCTTTCCCATTCGCCATTTTGGAAATTCCCATTCTTCTAGAATCTCTTGCAAAGCATCCTCTGGATTTTTCAAACCAAATTAGCTGCTCCCTCCTGTGTTTACATGTTGGCGGCTTATTTCCCCAAGTAGCCCTTGAGCTTGCCTTGAGCAAGGACTGTGTCTGGTTGCTTGAGACATGTAATTATATAAGGATTTAATAAATGTTTATTGAATTGAGTTGAAATGGTTGCATTTTCAGGAATGAGAATTTAGAGTTTGAACCCGAGAAAGATGACTTGGATCGAATTGGATGTCTTACAATGTGTATATAGCTAGTATGCATAAATGGCTGGTGACCAGTCCTGGGGGATAATTACAGTTTGGTGTAAAACAAACCATTTGAGGTGTGGAAGATAAATTACTCAGTTCACTTTTGGAAAGGGGAGGGTGAGGTATGATTTCGGCAGAGTAGATTTTCTGGCAGGATTTTATTTACTTAGACTGTTCATCCTTTTTTAGTCACATGTCATGTGGGTCCAACATTGGCTGGGTCAGATATGCATGGACACAACCTCCTTTTAAAGGCAGTGTGGTCTGACAGACCTGGCTGAAATTCTGGCTTGGCTGTTGATCTGATGTGAGCTTTGAGTACACACCTCCACGAGTCTTAGGCTCAACTTCCTCATCTGTAAAATGGGGTAATAATAACAGTAGCCCCTGTCTTAAGTTTTTGTGAAATTGTGTTGCATGGTGCCTGTAGTATATGCAATAGGTACTCAATAAATGGTACTTGGTACTGGTTGAAGACAGATGTAGGTTATTCCAAAGAGTCAGAAAAGCAGAGAGTGAATACATCTATATATAGAGAAAACGCGATGGAGTTTTGTGATTTTTTTGTTCTGTTTTGTTTTTTAAATCTCGCCTCTAGTTGTACAAGGCTGCTGTGATCTCTGAGATTGTATGTCACTTCCATAGAAGTCAGCTTCCATTATAGCTCATAGAGTCACAAAGAGATGGTGGGAGCTAGTGGGTCAACACCAACCGTGAATATGTGCTATCCCTGCTTGGGGGTGCCAGTGATACCAGAGGTTCATTATCCGATGTAGAGTGTGCCTAAAATTTAGACTTAGCATTTTCATATTTGTGGACTAAATTTGCTTGGCAGTGAGATTTTAAATGGTGAGATAAAGCACACGAGCCTTGGCTTCTAAATTACCACTGGCCTAGAGTGTGTTGCTTTTCTGTGATCTGCAGGTTGAAAAATGGAGAAAGAGAACTTCCGTTTGATGAGGCCAATGAGGGTGCTTTCATGTGGCTATTTGGGGTTTTATCTGAAAGTCAGCAGTCTTCTTTGGGGCGGGTTGGAGAAGGGGAGTTGTTGTTCAGAGGGTATGATGTGTCAGACAGGAGGAATAAAAGTTCTGTGATCTGTTGCTTAGCTTGATGCCTGTAGTTAATAGTTTATGTGTTAAAATTACTATAAGAGATTTTAATATCTCTCCACAAAGATAGAACAGGTATGTGAAATGGTAGACATGTGAATTAACCTTATTTAATCACTCTGCAATATGCACATGTGCCATAGCATCACACTGTATCCCACAAATATATGCAAAATTTGTCTATTAAAAAAACATTATTTTAAAAAGAAAAAATGACCTTTTAAAATTCTTTCTCTTCCTCCTGCAGTGATGAATAAAGGTGTTTCTGAGTGTAATGTGAATGAGTTCAATGAGCATGTTTATTCCTAACCCAGAACTGAGATGGTTGAGAGAATGAAAGTTGAACTTGGAACCAGAAGAGTGTTCTGTGGTTTTGGAACCTAGTCACATTTTGGGTGGGACATCAGGGACTTGGACCTGTAGGATAAGGAACAAGACCAAAGAAAACTGTTCCCTTTACTAAGTTAGGGGAAAAGTGGGTGAAGTTGCCTTGAAGCCCAGGTAGTCACTGTGAGTACCCTGCTCTTATATGGGCTGGGTAGATATTTGTGGACTGGTCTTGCATTTAGAAACTCATTGAGATTTTGTGGACTAGCTGGAAATCAGACTCTGCACATTGTCTTTTCAGAGAAAGTCTGTTGTGTCATCTTCCCTCCCTAACTACTTCTCTCAGTCACTCTTTTGGTCTTTTCCTTTCCCTTCCCTTCCCTTCCCTCCCCCCCACTTTGGGGCATATTGACAAATAAAGATAATATCTTTCTAAGATCTTTTGGTATGTGTGTGTGTGCATCATGTAAAATGATCATAGAAGTCAAGCCAGTCAGCAGATCCATCACCTCAGTTACCTTCATTTTGGTGGCCATGGTGATGAGAAGATTTAAGCTCTCACCTCTGCCAATGTCAAGTACACAGTATAGTACTGCTAATAGTATTCATCATGCTGCATTAGATCCCAGGATCTAGTCATCTTGATGCCATCCTTTGATTTCTGACTTATGGTGTAGAAAACAGTCCATTGATGTATTACTTCTTCCCCAGCTAGTTTCTCTGCCTTAAAAGTTATTTTAACAAGCCCTCAGCACATTGTGGACATAATGAGGTGAAAGAGGGAGCATAATGGTCTATTCATTGTAAGAAGAGAAAGTGGAACTCTTCTTTAACAGGGATCACCTTGGAAAAGCATTGTATTGTGAAATGCAGGGTCCCCTTTAACTCAGCACACTCGGCCTCGGTCTGCACTTTTTTATGTTCAGCAGCTATGTGTAAGTTAATTAACGCCGTGCATCCCATAGTGACTTTTTCTCTCAATTCGGGTGCAGTCGCATATACCCTAGTGCATAAAGGCAAACAACTTAATTAACTTACTCTCTATCCATAATTATCTGGAAATGAACTATTTATAATGTCTGGGAGTTTACACTACAAGCATATTTTAAAACCCATTTAGAACAAAGCATCATGGTTAGCTTCCCCCTCATGCCTCTCTGCCTTCTTACCTGTTAACCCCAAAAGTAGCCACTCCCATCACACTCTTGGGCTCTTAATTTCAACAATTGTTTGAGGGCTTTTCGTTAATTTTTTTTTTTTCCAAGTCTTTGAGCTGTGCCAGGCACTGGGCCCTCAGTAGCGGACAAGGCTGGTTTGGCTGCTGCCCTCAGGGACGTTAGTCTCTTTAGAGGCCACAGACACTTCATATTAGTCTGCCACCACAGAAAACTGTAGACTGGGCTGCCCAAACCGCAGAGTTTAATTTTCGCACGCTTCTGGAAACTGGAAGTCCAAGATCAACGTATCAGCAGGTCTGATTTTTCTCTGGGGCTGCTCCCTGTTGGCTTGTAGACGGTTGCCTTCTTGCTGTGTCCCTACGTGGCCTTTCCTCTGTGCCCCATGCCTCCTCTTCTTGGATCACAAGCTCCATCATATCAGGGCCCTACCTTTTAGAGCCTCACGTAACCTTCAGTGCCTCCTTTGTGGCGCTGCCTTGAAATACGGGTTCAACATATGAATTCAGACCGTGTTAATGGTCATCGATGTGCTTGGGGCTTGGCCCCTGTGTATTAGTTCTACACACACACACACACACACACACACACACACACACACACCATTGGCACAGGTTTACTGGATAACAGGGGCTGTTTTAAGATGGCAGTTGGTACAGTAAGTCCCCCGTTTATAAGTTGGATTCGTTTGTAAGGCCGATAAAGGGAGCCTTATACACCTTTGCCACAAACATACAATGTATGTTGCTTTGTGTTTCCCAGCAGTCCCCTCCACATCACCGCTGCTCTTCCTCTTGCTTCTAGACCTCCTGGGCTCTGACTGAGCACTGTGCAGTGAGCACACTGCAGCACAGCTGTGACACTGTCTGGCAGACACACGAGCTACTTCTGTGATTTGCTTGCATCTGTGAATGTTCATAACGCAAGGTCTGTTCCTATCTGTGAAAGTTTGCAACTTGGATGATCGTAAGTTGGGGGCTTACAGTATAGAAATAGGAGCTGGCCAGGTGAAGAGCAGGTGGAGAGGTGTCCTGGGCTGTGTGTTTGACGGTCCAGAGGCTGTGACAAGATGTGGTGGGTAGTTTGTTGTAACTAGATTTAGAAATACCGTCCCTCGTTTAAGGTCTTGATGTGTGACAGCCCTTGGGGGGGTCTTACGATGGTATCGATCGACTCTGTGGAATTCAGTGGTTCCTTGTCCCTGGATTTGTGAGGGGTGTTGGATGTGAAATGGGATGCAACGCAGTCACCTTTTATCAGCAGAGGGTGACAGTTACAGAATGGAGTTGGCTGCCCTGCGAGGGCAGGACCTTGCGTCCACCCTCTGTACATGCGTGCTGCTCTGCTTGGGCTTCTCGCCCACCCGTGTGTTCCCCGCCTGCGGCTGCTGCCCCGGTGGTGGTGTGTTCAGCAGGGGAGGGCACAGGTCTGGCAGATTTGCCTGAACAGGAAGTCAGTGGATAGCATGGCACAGTGATGCTGCCTCTGACAATCCAGCACCTGGGATACCATGGCGAGAGGAGGCTCCTGAGTTTCACATGGTGAGACTCTGTCTCAGAAAACAAAAACGCACTAAAAAGAGGATAAAGGAGAACAGAAAGCCCATCCACATACTTCGCACCCAGAGACAACTACTGTTAGTGTTTCGATGTATTTTCTTCGTGCGACTGCATCAAGTCTTAATCATTGTATTTATATGATCCAGCTTGCTTTCTTAGTTTATATCTTTATTGTTAGATTAATGCATGTGTATTAGCATTTTTCTCTTTTTCTCTTTCCACTGAGATAACTGTGTAAATATTTCTCAGCAACCTTCCCCCAGTTTTCAGATTATATTCCTAGATTATATTACCTAGGAGCAGGGTTGTTTTTAAGCCTGTTGATGCACATAATCAAGTTGCTGTCTAAAAACGCACCACTGGCAGGCAGCAGTATGTGTCTTGGGAACACAGAGGGCTGTTACAGACAGCAATGGAAGTTTAATGGTTTTATACCTCATTGATTGATTACATGTGAGGATGAGCCTTTTCTCATTTTATCCAATCACTTATATTTCTTCTTTTGTGAAGCAGCCTTTGATGTGCTCCGGCTGCTCCTTCTAGCGGTACTTGGTCCCTTGAGGAAAACGGATTTCAAGAGAATGAGTCTTTGCTGCCTCTTTTTTGGGGGGGGGTGCTGGGGATCGAATTCAGGGCCTTGTGCTTGCTAGGCGAGCACTGTGCCACTAAGCTAAACCCCAGCCCCTGCTTCCTCTTTAATCAGCAGTGATGAACATTGACGTGTGGGCTCGTTTGACCAAGCAAGTACATTAAGATCACAATTTAAAAATTGCGATTGAGGAATTGTAATGGTAGTGAGAACTGAATTTATTCACATCTAATTTGGGGTTCAGCTAATATTTACAGTGTAATTGTCGTGTGCTAAATACTGTGTTACTGATAACCCCTAGAAAGTTTCTCTGATGGTCCTCTTATTAGTTTCATAAGGAAGTTTTAAACCCTTTTTGCAGATAAGAAGACTGAGGCTCAGATGAATTTAAGCTGGACTTTGAACTAAGTCCCCTAGGCCAGGCCCTCTCCTAAACTCTTGAACCTCCCCTTTATTTAGGTAAGCTTCTCCCCAGATCTTCATAGAAGGATCTGACCTGTCACCTTGTGTTGGCTCTTGGAATATTGCGTGCGGTCTTATGCAGCTCCTGAGGAAGGCACATGAGGAATGAGCACACTGTCTGCCAATGACCGTGACCCTGGGGTAGGAGTGGACTGAAGACCTTAGGCGGCTTCTGTCCGGAAAGGAGAAAGTTAAGGGAACCCTAATGAAAGTTTAAAACCATGAAGGATAAATGTAGGTTTATTCAGTGTTTTCCTAACTGCCTCAGTGTAGATTTGACTAGAAATTAGATAGGAGGGTTTTTAGGGCGTCTGGAGGATTACATAATGCATTTTGAACTTCGTTACTCTGCATATATTAACACCTAAAATAAAGATGATCCAGACATACTTATGAATAGACCAGTGGCCCATAGGGAGTGTAGAGGAGCGGCGAGGTGGGGGCGAGGTTGAAATCAGAGGACGAGAGCACCTGCCCACCAGGCATGTAGCACCTTGGGGAGGGCTTGGCTTGGGGCGAACGGGAAGTGTGTGCTGTTGCCTCCTTGGCAGATAACCCTGCACAGGGCAGGCTAACGCAGGGACTCAAGACGGCAGTGTGGCACCTTTCGTGCTTGAGGATGCCCTGGGAATTGGCTCAGAATTAGTCTTTCAGTTCCTTTGGCCTGCGTTATGAGAGCCAGTTAAATGAAAGATGCTTCAGTGTCCTCTTCAGAGAAGTTTTTGAATCCAGGAATGTTGAAAATACTGTCACTTCATGACATACCACATATTCCTGTGACTCCTGATGGTGGAAGTTCTGGATTCTGTGTTAAAATGGTATTTCCTTTTTGAAGTCTTTCAGAGAAACACGTGACAAGCAGGATTTCACTGATCAGGGGTGTTAGGAGCACTGTATTGTCCTGGGGTGATGCTCATGGTGGATGCTGCTGCTTGGGCTCCAGTAGTATCTTTGAGCCCTGGTGCTTTCAGAAGAAAACCAGGTTTTACTTTTTAATTTTATAACGGTGATCAGAGTAGTTTCTGGAACACAATTCTGAATATATCTGCGTTAGCTAGCTTTCTTTGTCTAATGAGGAAGAATTTTGTGTTCAAATCATGTTGAAAGCAAAATTAAGAACATGTTTCATCCGCTTCTAACTGTTAATGATGAGATGCATTTTAAAGATACATTTTACCATTGTAAATAAAAAGTCTCTGCAAGACAGAAGTTCTATTATGAATTGGATCTGAGTGTGCCCTGCCTCACTATAGAGTCAGAGCTCAGTTCCTCCCCTCTACACCCCTCAGTGTCTTGCCCTTGGGCATGTCTTCAGCTTCTCTTCCCTTTTAATTTTCTCATTGTAAAATTGAAATCGTTAGATGAAACAGTCCCTAAAGTGTCTCTGGAGCCAGATATTTTTATTGTTTTCCTATTGATTTTAGAGTGATAACATTCTGTATAGGAGGCTTGGATAGATAAGAAACCACACACATGGAATCACAGCGTTTCTTAACAGAAAATTTGTGTGGCTCAAATGGGGGAAATGGGCTAATAAATTTCTTTTGACAGAAAACTTTTCACTGTGAAAGCAACTCATAAAAGAACTCTGAGAATTGCTTTTCAGAGACTTGGGAAATTTCCCAAATAATTTTTTTTTTTCAAAATAGAATTTTCATTCCAACTTAGTTGAAAAAGTCTTTTGAATATCTTAGGCTTCAGAGGTACTCTACACACTCCGTGCATTTTTCTTGTCCATTCTTTTTGTCAGGCAATTATTGAACTGTCTTATAGGGGGTGGGGATATGGAAATGAGAGATCAATAGAGAAGGTGACTGTGGAAACAAACGAGAGTGGAACATGGCGAGGTGGTGAGATCGTAAAGATCGTAAAGAATGTTATCAGAGTTGCTAACTCTCTGACAGGGTGGCAGGCTTTATCTCAGCTGAGTAGGACAGACAGTGGTAAGAGTTGGCATTTAGGTGTAAGGTGCTGCAAGGTGGGAAGCCAAGGGAAAGGAAGGAAGCCTTGAAGGTGATGGAGTTGAACTTACTTTGAATAAGATCAGTCTGTGACTTTAAGGAAGCACAGGAGTGGGAGGAAATGGGAGATACATAAGGAAAGCAGTTATGAGGTTACCTCAGAAGACCGGAAGGAAATGGTGAGCCAGGAAGAAGCCAGGCTTGAGAGGGCGAAGGTGAGGGTTCTCCCCGTGGGGTTGGCTCACCCTTGAGAAACTCCCAAGCAAGAGAGTGACCTTGGATACTCAGTGTGACATCATTTGCAGAGTTACAAATGTACTTCCCCGGTGGTGGAACTTTTAGAGTCAGTGATTAGACTAAGAGGCTATAGCCAGTGGCATGCGGATGCATATTTTACAACCGTGTATGTGTGTGAGTGTGCATTTGTACATACTTCTATTTTTATACACATATATATGAACCCTGTATATTAACACTTCACTAAAGGATGCATTTGTGGCATACAGTTTACAAATGATAAAACATACAATGATTTTTTTTTTTTTACTAAAAAATCTAATTGATTCTCACAGAATATTTTCATCAATTTTTCCCCAAAAGCTTATATCCATAGTCCACTGGTAACTGTACTTGACAAGTGAGTGTGAGCACCCTTTACCTGCACCTTTGCACAGGTCTGAGATCTCCGCCTTTTCTCTTACAAAGACCCCGCTCAGTGAACATAACTCCTCCATGATCATACACCTTTCAGCTGCCGCTTTTGTTTCCATTTATTCCTCCGCACCCTCGGTCAGTGACTAGAGTCCAGGCATACGAAACCACTTTAGTAATATAAATCGCAAAGAAATTCTTGATTCTTGGAACCCTACTTGAGAACTCTTGTGTCAGAACCTTAGTTGAAACTGATGAGTAAGCAAGGCATACAACTACAACTCCTTTTGCACACGAGGATGTTTATTATTAGAGAGTTTAGGAGATGTAATTTAATGTGTCCTGTGGCATAGCTCTCGTCCTACTTGACCTCTCTCCAGCATTTTAAACTGTTGCGTTCTGGAGCACTTTCTGTAAAACTGTCTCCTTTTGCCTTCCATGGTATTGTTCAATCAAGCATATTTTTTTCTTTTTTATTTCTCAGCCTCCACTGCTGGCGCCTTTTCCGCATTTCAAACCTCTCTCCTCAGCCCTCTTTTCCTTCTACACTCTTTGGCTGGGGCTGATTGGTGACTCTCACAGGTTCACTTGTTAGCAGGATGCTCTTGACAGCCAGACCTTGTCCCCTGCTCTGCCGGACTCTCTGGTTTCTACCCCTATACGGCCCGCTGTCTAACAGATGTGGACACACTTTCATTTTCTCAAAGCCACATACCAAGAATGAAACTCACTGCCTCTTAAGCTCTTGTCTCTTGCTTTTCCTGTAGTATTCTTTGTTGCCACCACGTTGGTGCCATCCGGCAGCTACAAGTACCAGCTGCCGTTGAAACCCTTTTGTCCATCCATACCAAGGGCAGTGATACCTCTGATTATAAACTTAATTTGTTCTACAATTTTGGAAAAGATGGCCACATTCGTGTATGTGTGGGAAAGATGGTTGTGGTCAGTCGTGTTTGTCACCCAATTCAGAGTTTGCAAACAAAACCAAAAGTTTGCCAAATGCTTCGGTTTGTGAACCTAATTGTTTGCAGATAAGAGCCATTAGTGAACTGAGGTACTGCTGTATGTCAAGAATACCTGGATGTTCTGCCCACTGGATATAATTTCCTTACTTTCTCCAAGGTGACCTCCCAGATTCAGGCTTCTATTACCTTTCACTTGAGTTGTTGCTTTGCTCTCCTTGCCTATCGCCCTGCCTCAGTTCTCTGCAGTTCCCGGACCATCAGTCCACCGCTAGGCTTATTTCTTCTAACATCAAGAGAATATGTTTAAAATCCCTTTTTTCAGTGCATCTCATGGCACCTTCCTTTGTTTGAAGGATGCAACCTAAACTCTTGGCATGGTCGTCTCACTGTGGCAAGATTTTCTTGGCTTCTCTTCTGTTCCTCTGTCCCATACATTTTAGTTAGATGCCCCACGAGTGGCATGAACACTGAGATAATCTAATTCACTTCATACACCAAACTATATAAACACTCCTGCCTGTTCTCGCCTAAAGGTCTATTAAATCGTAGAGCAGGGTCACTCAGCATTCATATACTGGGATGACGGTTTCTGCACGTTAGTCTTCCTAACTAAATTTTCACAGAGTTTCATTTTCATGAAATAAAAGACCATCTCTTGGCCCCTGATGCGTAGATCTAGGGTTTTGCCATGCACTCTTCCTGATCTGGGGCATGCTATCTATGTTAATAGGTACACTAAGCTCTCTGCAGGTCTTTTTCAGGGTGGGAGGGGACCCCATTCCCATCACACACCTGTCATTTTCCTCTGAGGTAGAAAATGAGACAGATTTCATAGTGAGGAAGTTGATTTGAAAGTAGTGGCTCCCTGCATGTGACCTCCTGAGTAGAATGGACCTAAATATGCGGTGGCTTTCAGGGTTCTGGTAGAGATTTGATTGCTCCCGCTTGGTATGGCTTTCACGGGGAGAGGGTTGTACTGGAAATTTGCCCTCCTTGTCCTTCAGCTGGTTTGTCCCTGAGCCAGACCTGTCTGAAAACTGAAATGGAATACTTTTTCTCTTCTCAAGTTATCAGCTGTAGCTGTCAGGAATTTGTTACTGTCTGCTAAAGTCCTTGTACATTCATGAAAACAAGCTCAGGCAGTGCATGTGTGAGAATTGCCTTGAGGGATAGTACAGTATTTTGTGGGTGCATTATGTGAATGCAGAGAAGGGACCTAAGTCTAGATTATTCATAAGTGAAAGAAGGAGGAGGAGGACCAGCATTAAGAAGGAAAAGCCTGAAAAAGATATGGCCGCCGTGCCGTGGTTCTGCCTTGTTTCCACCCGCATCTCCCGCACACCAGGGTGTGGGGTAGATTGTGGGCTCAGAGGTCTGCCTTTTCTTCCTTCCTCAGTCCCCTTAGCTGCTCACCCCAAGTCTTTAGCTGTAGAGCGGCTCTGTCCTCAGGACCACTCTCAAGATGGTGGGAATGGATGCTGGGTGGGGAGCTCACACCTCCTACCTTAAACCTGCAAACTGCACTTATTGTTCTGGACCACCTGCGAAGTCCTGAGGGGAGACTGTGGTGAATGCCGGCCTTCCTGTTATTCTTAGAGGGGTTGGTTTAGACTTATCTTGGGCTTTTCGAAGAAGCCCTCTGTGTCCTTCTTTGGGCTGCTTTCACAGTAGCCTTCCATCTTTCAGCTGTTTGCATTTCTGGGTAAACAGGTGACTTCCTTTGGTTTGTACCCTGGAAATGGAGGATCAAAGAATGCCAGTGCTTTTCAGCATTATCCCTGTGTATTTGGAAGGAGCATAAAAATAGTTATGAGCTCATTGTAGTACCATAGCGTTGTAGGGTATTAGATCTTTGGGGAAACAGAGGCTCAAAAAGGTTAATAACTTTCCTTAAAACCAATGACTGTTAATGGCAGAGTTCTATCTAGTCCAGTTGTTTCCTTTATTTCTCTGATTATGTGGAGGCATCTGGAAAGTTCTCTTTGAAAACATATCATTACCTCATGAAGTATAAACATCAGGATCGTGTATGTAAAAATTGCAGTCAAATTTCCTTAGGGTCAATTCTGTGTGGTAATCAAGCAGATCCTAACCCCCAAATCACTCCTGTAGAACCCAGAACGAAGCAGACCAATGTTAATCGTAGGAGCCTATTATAATGATATATAGCTTGTCATAACACATTAGAATATTACAGCAAATATATTTAGTTCACTGAACATTCTCAGGGGGCTTTTAACTTCTTTTAAAATTGTTCTCCAAATCTCTGCAGCAAGGTCCAGCTGCAGAGTTTTGTGATACTGCCAGGTCACTTTTGATAAAACCAAGGTTATGAGAATCCCTTTTGGAAATCCCTGCGCCATTTGCCTGGGCTTAGAAGTATGTTTGGTTTTGTCAGCACCTGCAAACAGGAAGTTGAGATTTGAGGAGAAACCTTTGGCAGTTATGCACTAAGCTTGCCGGGAGAGTGAGAGTCTCCGTTGCCAGGGAAACCACACCACTGCCTGCTGTATTAGTGGAGGCTTGGTGAACTTCCGGAAGTACTCTTACCCAGTCCTGGAAATCATTCCAGAGAAACACAGGTTAACTTTCAAGATACTTCACTGTGCTTTGGAAAGCATTCCCTCCTGGGTCTTCATCAGCTCAAGAATTGCTTGTGTACAGTTTCAGAACCACTGATTTTTATCTGGCAAGCATGTCTGAAGCCCGTCTCCTTGCTTTCATGCTTAAATCACGTCTGTGCCTGCCTGCCTTGTTCCATGAGTGATTTTTTTTTATTATTATTACGCTGCCTTTTAGATTTGTACGGGTTGAAAATGAAGAAAGGATGGGAGGAGGAAACATACATTGAAAACCTTCTGATATTAGCAGTAAGGGAGTTACAAGTTTCTAAGCTTTCCCCAACTTTTCAAATTCTAAACTTTGTTTTTTACTTAAAATGAATGGTTTGGTTCTTCTCATTCCAGTGAGACACTTTAAGAAAGAAAATGTCTCTAGCAAGTATTCTTAAGCTGAATCTAATTTCACTAAACTCACTGTCCCCTGCCAGTCAGATTAACAGCATTGGAAGTTGCTTCTAGAAAAAATTAATTAAGAAAAAAAAAAACATTTTTTCCCCCAGCTAATTGTTTATCTGGGAGGATGCAAATAGTGGTTTTAAATCCTTTAAGTCATCCATCATGCCTGGCAGCCTCTATTGTCTCATTTTTGGGTCTGAGCCAAGCCAGACTCTTTCCGTTGGTGTGGGGAAGAAACACACAGATCTGGCTCTGTGGAAAAGGTGTTCTTGGGGTGCCGGAGCCCTGCTTTAAGTCAAGGGAATGGAGACTGACTCAGATTGGGAGAGATCGTGGGCCCGCCTTTTCTTTAGGTCACATTGCACCAGGAAGCAGCTCTCTGTTCAGAGTAGAAGGGAGGGAACTTGTTTCCTCAGTTCTTCCAGTGTCTACGAAGTACTGTTAGCTTTTAAATGCATTTTTGTGGATGTAATAAAATACTGTTTATAGTCAGCTACAAAGTAAGTAATTACAATGTGGCAAATGAAATTCAATATAACTTTGTCGTGGTTTTTTGAATTTTAATTAAACTGGTCTTAGAGTAAATTATAAATGCTGCTGCTTTTGTTGTGACAAGTGACATTGACAAAATATTAATCTAATGAGTTGTTATTCACAGAAGCGGAACGTCTTCTAGGCTGCAGGCTTTGGGTGTTTGTTTTGTTTTTAGTTTTTAGTTTATGCTTTAGAAAAATCCACAGAAAAGAATAAAGTTTTAAAACCACATGAAATTAAAAAAAAAATCCAAACTCCACATATGGAATGTTCCATCGTTGATATCTTGCCAGCCACAATTGCGTGTGTGTCACTTAAGGCACTGAAAACTTTTTTTTTTAAAAAACCAGATGTCTCTGTGGTTACTTTTTTAGTATCATTAAAAGTGTAGCTGGGATAAATAACCAACCCTTGACTACAAAGCCTAATATTAAAGGAATAATCATCCCATGTTCATATTAGGTCATTTCCTTTTTATTTTACTTTATAAATTACCCTGTGGCTTAAAGATGGCATTTTGTTGGTTGTGAATTCCTTTTATGGCTAAATTATCCAAGTTATTTTCTTTAGAGATTCTTTAAACTTGAATTTACATAATTATCAGTCAAGAATATATATTAAACCTTCAAAAATGAATTTTTCCTTATGTCATCTTTCCCTCATCAAGAATTAAAGTTTTTCATTGCTTTAACATTCTGGTGTTTAAAATGAATGTAAATAACTTAATTACAGAGTCATTGTATTAGTCGTGTAAAGTTTTTAGTGAGACACATTTTAATATAAGAATAAAGCCTTCACATTTTATTTTACTTTTTCTTTTCAGGATGCACCTAAGTCCAAAAATTAAGTATAAAATCACCTTTATATCTTAGCACTTTTCCTTCAGTGTCCTAGAAATTCCTGTAAATTACTCCCCTTTTTGTGTGTTTGTGAGGGGTGGTAGCAGTCACATTATTCATTTTCTGTGAGTGGTTATCGCCTACATTTTTAACCCGGAGATTAAATTTCTGCCTCTGCCGTCACCACTGTTGGCTCGTGGGGCCGGGGAGCGCAAGGCCGCGAGACGCTGGGTTACAGACATCCAGAAAATGACAGCAGAGACATCTCTGAAGCAGCGTGGCAAGCGAGCATTTGCTGACTTCAGAAGGCCAGATCAGCTCCAATATTTTTTCAGGGATGCTAAACCTCTTGTAACTGCTAAATTGGATTTGTCACTGAATGAACTATCAGCTGCTGTTGGACAAGGCCATAAAAGCCAGCCGGCTGGTCCTTTGTAGGCAGGGCTTGCCCAACGATTGATATGTTTTAGCACTTTTGGGATTATTGTGATTAAGAGGAAACTGTTCTGAATGAGAGAGAAAAGGGGGTAGGGACACACAGCCACAGCTGGTGAGCAGCATGTGTTTGTTCCAAGGAAGTCACCATGATGGTGCTCTCCTGGTTCCTGCCCTGATTGACGGGTGTGAAATCCTTACAGGAGGACGCAGTGTCTACTTCCTCCACTTGCACCTCTCCCTGCAGCAGGGCAAGAGGCATTGGGAGCGTGGCGGACTTGAGAATTTGAAATGCTTTAAAAGCACACTCTGTGCGCGTGGGCAAACACAGACACAGTGGCTAAATGCATTAGTCTATGTGCACAAGTTAATTGAGTTAATGTGTAGGGGTTTCAGTAGTAACAACAGAGTGTCCTCTTTCATTTCCCAGACCTGAAGCTCTGTGACGTGCATTAAAAACACACCTCCTAGTTCTGTGTCTGCTTGTGCCAGCTAAACAGAAACTGCACAGCCAGTAGATTTGTAAACTGGAACCCCTCGCTGAGGGTTTATTAAGTATAGGAGTGCTGTAGGCTTTTTAGAACAGGTTTGTTTTTAAACAACCATGAGCGGTGTGGGCTTTTGCAGAGATCTTGCACCAGCCAAGAGGCAGCTTGTTGAGTACATGGAGTTTGAAGCTTTCCCAGTAGTACTTGCAAATGCACATGGAATTGGTCACCTCTCTGGTTGTCCCCAGAGACACCCCTGTTCATGTTCAGAGTTTGCTCAGCATACCGCACAGGAGAAAGGCCGGCTTGCCAGGTCCCATGGAGCGTCTTTCCAAGCTTGTGAAAAGCACGAATCATCCGGCAGCCGAGCATGCTTACAGCTGGCCCTTTGCTAGCTTTGATCTGCGAATCAGGCCGCTCCATGAATGCCCTTATTGTCATGTTATGTGTACACAGTGTGTGAATTATTGAAAATAGGGAGGCCTGAGCCTCATCTGGTAGAGATTACAGTGCAGGCATGCTGGGCGAAGGTCTGTAATTGAAAATCCCCAGATGCTGTTTATTTGGCCTTTGTCACGTGACCTGCTGCAGGAAGATTGTCTGAACAAAGTGTTGCCTGCATGGAGAGCGGAGCCCGCCCTCCCACCCCCAGGGCCTCCACAAGCTCAGTCTGTACACAGCTTAAACACCTGCCCAAAGGATTTTTAAAGGCTTAAAATAGATTCACTCATAGCGTTTAAATAGAGGGCATCTTGCTTGTTGGTTTAAACTGCTTAAGCGATTGTTGACTTGTGGAACCTTCTATCCACACAAGGGTTTGCTGGATAATTTTACTGTGAGATATCTTCACAAAGCAGCATTCAGTGACGGAGCCACATAAAGATACAGAGTTTGGGCTCTGCCTTTAAAGAAAAAAAGCTAAACTTTTCTGTAGTCATGAGCTTGCAGCGAGAGCCACGTTGGTTGTGTGTAGTCCTTCTGTCTTTTCGAAAATGTTGTGGCTACCTGGACCATGGCCCTGAGCTAGTTCATTCATCTGCCTTTCCTTCAGTTCATTCTTACCTCTTCTTCCTAGGACAAAGTAGAGGTGTTTCTTGGAAATGTGTTTTTCTCAATTAAACGCTGAATGTTATCCTCTGTGCCAGTGGTAGACTGAGGCAGGATATACATCTGAGACTGATGATCACAAGAAGTAGTGATGGGGAAGCCAGGCGTGATGAGGCAGGCCAGTGGTCCAGCTACCCAGGAGCCTGAGGCAGAAGGATCACTTATGCCCAGAAGTTCAAGGTCAGGATGAGCCTGTGTAACACAGCAAGACCACTAACTCAAAAACAGAACAAAAGCAAATTTTGAAGAAGGAAAGGCTTTAAGTTTTCCAGGTTCATTCAGAATGAACAACCACTCATCCTGCTTTCTGCCTTCATCTCAGCTGTGAGTGTGAGCACTTCCTTCTCTAGTGTGAGTATTTCTTCCTTCTCTTCGGGGAGAAGAAAGTTCCTGGGCATTTCAGCCTTCCACAGGCATGCCCGGTTCGGGTGTTCTTGGAAGGCAGGCTCTCTGTTTTATGCGTCTTTGTGCCTCTGTGCCTGCCAGTACAGGGCTTTCTGCCTTCTTCCACCTGCATCGCCCTCCCTCTCTAATACGCTTTTTTCTTTTCTTCCGGAAGAGGCCACAATCAGCGGTAGCGCTGTCATTAAGTAGCATGTTCTCAATACTGTGCCAGAGGTTGGGAAGACAGAGCACTGCAGGAGCAGAATGTGGGTCCTGCTTTCACAAAGCTCATAATTTGTCGAGGAAAATGGACGAGACACCCACAGGCAGAGTTGAGTGCAGAAAGCACCGTGCTGGGGTGTACAGGAAGAATCTTGAGCCAGAGCACAGAGCGAGCTCCCTGCCAGGGCGGTGGGGCTGTACTGGCCACAGGGTCTTAGCAGCTCAGAGATGACAGATGAGCAGATCTGAGCAGGATCATGGTGGCAGGGAGGGGTGCGGGCAGGTCCTTTCACCCAGAGGGACCAGCACCCAACATGACACAAGGACTAAGCATGCTTTGGGGACAGAGAGAAGTACGTGTGGAGAGTGGCAGGAGAAAAGAAAAAGGAGTCTGTACACATAATATCTTAGCATCTTTACAGGGAAAATGTGTTTGTGTGATTCCTCAGTAATTAGAAATTTAAAGGAGAATAAAAGTGGTTCGGCCGTCCTGAATCTAAACTTGATTGGTGTGGTTTGATTGGTTGTCATCTAAACTGGAAGGCATTTCACAGGCTACTGCAGTCTATGAAGTGTCACCTTGGGCTGCTCCTGGGTTTGGGATCGGTTGGGAGTGGCTCGGCGCTGGGGTCTGATGATCCAAAGCATGCCGGTCATGGGAGGCAGCATCTCTGGACTTCTCTCAGACTGTCATCCGTGGGGCTCCTTCTGCTGGCCCCATGCTCTTTGCTGCTGTTCCCCAGCATCTGGCTGCACCTCTCCTCCTCGGCCTGCAGAGCCCAGCACACTCACTGGCACGCAGTACATGTTCTGTACTGGGTGAGGAGAGTGTATGGCTGTAGATTGTAAGGCTTTGGGTGAATTGAGAGCAGCTGAGAATTTGGGCATGGTGGCGCACACTTGTTATTCCAGCAGTCAGAAGGCTGAATCAGGAAGATTATAAACTTGAGCCCAGCATGAGCAACCCAGAGACTTAGTGAAATCCTGTCTCAAAATTTAAAAAAAGTTTAAAAACAGCTTTGATGCAGCTCAGCAGAAAACCCCGGGTCCAGTCCTCAGTCCCACATCCATTCCATTTGAGGGTTGGATTCTGTCTCCTTCTAAGATTTTGTTTTCATGAAGCACTTAGTAATGATTGAGTGAGACGATAACTTACTTCAGAGGCTGTTTTCAGAGCAGCTGGTGTAAGCTTAAGGAATAATAATCTGGGAAGACAAAACTGGGTTCCACCACTTACCAATTTGGGAAACTGGGCAAATTTCTTCCCTTCTTCGAACCTTAGTTTCAGCAGTTTTAAAATGGGGACCCTGTGGGTGTGGTGGTGAAACACAGACATACATGAACACAGTGTTTTGTGTTGTGCCCACACCTAGTGGGATCCAGTCCGGCTTCCTTCTGCCTCACAGTGTCTCTGCTTTCTCACAGTGTGATTTCAGGTAGTTCAACCCTGGATTTCAGTCCTTCAGTTTGAACACCTTTAAACAGTGTTGTCCTTCTGATCATGACTTCCGTTTTACCTCTAAAAGAATTGCTAAGTGCCTAGACATTTTTCTCTGGCATGCTTTCTAAGTAGCAGATAATCCCACCTGAGTGTCTTTTTGATTTAAAGCTTGCATAACTTGCCTTTGTATAGCTGTTGCTTAGTAGTTATAGAAATTGACTGTTAATTCTTCTAGGAGGAGTTATATTTTTACTCTAAGAACAAAACTCTGGAAATCCAGCGAGGGACATGCCTGTCCATAGAGATGATTTACCGTTTGCCACAGAATATGAGAAATTTGGTCATACTGTTAGCCCCTTATTAAAAACCTAATTTTGCTATTTTATTCAATGAAGAATCTATTTCTTTTTTTTTTTTTTTAATTCACCAAGAACATGTATTGGTACATTGTAGATATACATAATGATCACATTCATCATAGTTAATTTGTACCTGTATAACGTATATCTTGGTCCCCCCTCACCCCTTCCTTTCACTCCCCCTCCCCTCCTTATTTACAATAGCTTTATTTACATTTTTTCCTTTCTCTTTTCTGTTCTTTTTCCCTTCCTTCCTTTCCCCCTCCTCCCTCTCTAGTTCTCTTCCCATTTGGATATTATCTTTCTTTTCATGATATCTGTTATACCTTTTTGTCCTTATTTACACTTATGGTTTCTCATATCAGAGAAACAATTCGATATGTACTCATACACGTCTGATTTATTTTACTTAAGAGTATGTCCTCAAAGTGCATGCATTTACCTATAAATGTTTCAAGTTTATTCTTTTTTATGGCAGAGTAGTACTCCATTGTATAAAAAAACCACATCTTCTTTAGCCTTTTATTAGTAGCTGGGAATGAAGAATCTATTTCAAATTAAAAGATTATTATATCAAGTAAGTAGCTTGTGTAGTGTACTCTTAATGTTAAAATATCAGAATAAAGTACACCTTTTACTAGGAAACAGTTTTATGGCTATATCACTTTGAAAATTGAGGGTGGCACAAAGACTTTGAAAACATTTTCAGTGTAACATGGTAAAAATGTTTGATTCCAGTAGCACTGAAAGTAGAAGCAGGGGCTGGGGATTTAGCTCAGTGGTCAGAGTGTCTGCCTCGCAAGCGCAAGGCCCTGAATTCAATCCCCAGCACCAAAAAAAAAAAAAAAAAAAAAAAAAAAAAAAAAAAAAAAAAAAAAAAAAAAAAAAAAAAAAAAAAAAAAAAAAAAAAAACAAAAAAAAACCAACAAAAAAAACAGAGAGAGAGAGAGAAAAAGGAAGTAGAAGCATTGTAGGTTTATACTAGATGCCAAGTGGTGGCTGGTATTCTGGACCGAAAGTTCTGTCGAATGCTCCTTAGGACCATATATATCAGTTGAGGCAAGAAAAACACCTAAGCCCAGTGCAGGACATTACTGTTTTAAAGCTCCCCAAGATGACAGACCCTTCACATCTGTGTTGCTGAGACATATGATGACTCTTCAGAGTAGGCGTCATTGTCCCCATTTTACAGGGAGGATATTGCAGTGAGGTTCTGCTGCCCAGGTTCACTCACCCGGTAAGTCCAGCTTCCCTAGAAAGACCCAGGTTGTCATACAGCTGAGTCCAAACACCAGCAGTCTGTCTGGGGTCTAGCTTAGTGGGAGTGTGCCTGCCTAGCTGCAAGAAGCTCTGAGTTCTGTACCCAGCACTGTTTAGAACACAGACAGACAGACAGACAGACACACACACACACACACACACACACACACACACACACGGTCCCTAGATCCCTAGAAGCTTGCAGCATTGCCATCATTAAAGATTTTCTGTTAAAGACCAACAGTTTTAAACACTTCTAATATGTGGATTTCACACTCGTCTAAGACCAAATAATTACTAAATGAACAGAGTGTTCTTAGCAGAGTTTTTCATTAACAAGACTTTGCTGGGTTAATGTTGAGATGAGCTTTGTTTGGACCAGTATTACTGTGGCATAGCGGGTGGCCGGGACGGGGGTGGGGCACGAAGAGGGAAGGAGCAGTTGGTCGCACACACCTGTGCCGAGCCGAGGCCAGCAGGACGGTCTGGCCACAAGAAGAGCTATAATGAAACGGGCTTACAGATGTTAGGTGACATTGGCAGTGCTGGCCAGTGTTCATCATCTGTTTTAGATCATTTCTTTTTGTATTCTTCATACAGAAGAGGGGAGCTCATTCGTTCATTAGGAATATGTATTGAGCCCCCATTTGGGCGCCAGATCTGGAGTCAGAGAGTCATTATGGGCGCTTTCCACGGAGCAGTCCCTATTTCAAGGGGGATGAATAGTCTGGTGGATAAGTGACAGCAGTAGAACAGGAGTGCAGCAGCTGCTGGGTGTGTGCTGGGTATTCGAGGATACAGAGGAAGTAATGTAACTCCGGTTAAGTGGCTCCCAGAAGACTTCAAGGAACAAGTAGTCCAGTTGGGGCTTACAGGGATGAATAGGAGCTTGCAGGCAAAGGAGAAGGGAAAGCACCGTGATCAGATGAGGGCATGAAATAGATGAGTCAGGGCAGCCATCAAGACTGAAGGCTGCTCTGAAGAGCCTGGGAGGGGTCCGTGGAGATTACAGTTGGAGGCAGCAAATTGAGGTTCCATGAAATCCCACACACTCCCTGAGCGTATGGGAACCAGGGCACCAGAGGTGACACTGGGCAGTTCCTTGGCCCAGGAGGAAGTAAGGAATTCCCACGCCAAGACAGAATGACGACTCTTTCTTAGCCAGAGTCAAGCCATCATTCATCTGATGCACTAATTTTTAACTCGCAGTGTCTTCTATTTTACTTGTTTTGAGGTCTTTCCTAGCCATTGGCCCATGAAGTAAGCTCTGGGAGCCAGGCTCCCTGGCTCTCGCTTTCCGACATGTACCTTGCTTGGCGCATTTTCTGCACACATTTCAGGCAAGGTTTCATGCAGGACACACCATCTGAGCTGGACCTGGAAGGATTTTGATTATTATCTTTACAGGCTCTAGGCAGTAGGTAGCCATTGAAGGTGTTGGAGCCACAGAGTGGCTAACCCAGCACTGTTTTGCATAACTATATTAGGTACAAAGAAGAATGACTAGGGGTATAAAGTATGAAGGCCAGTTAACCTGCTATCTGGGGATTCAAAAGGTGACTGGCCTATCTCTTGCTTCATAGAGAATGAGCCCTTAGAAAACTTCATGCATGCTTATTTTTCTTCTAGAAATAATTACAGCAAAAAGAACTTCTATGTAAAATTATAGATGGGGTATTCAGTGAATAGCCTTCGACATTTTTACTTGCTTGTCTGTTTCCAACCCTTGCAGTCCATTGCAGATGTGTGGTTTGCAGTATGCTGGCCCATAACGATGAAGAAAAACAGGATTTGATGGGGTTGTTGCTTGATAATGCTGTCAGCTGGTGTTGACCAGTAGAAACTCCCGAGAAGGTAGAGCTTGAGTTACTGCCAGGCATTTTACAGGGATTGGAGGTAAAATCCTAATTAACCAGGCAGGCTTAATGTAACTGTCTTCTAAAGCTGCCTCTCACCCTCCCCTGGGTGAACGCAGAGGCAGGTGTTCTCTGGGAATTGCAGCTGTTCACCTTTCTGTCAGCCTTTAGTTCTGGAACGTGCAGGACCAGCCCTTGACAAGCAGCATGGGCTGCCTGGCCCTTCTGGTGATTTTCCATGCTGGAGCTGATTTTGAGTCAATGATTTATGTTGAGGATTAACCAAGACACTGGCCTCCCAACCTCCTTGCTGACCATGCTCAGGGCCTGATCCAGGTGCTGTTTTTCACGAGTCTTCCCCTACCCTTTCTCTACCTGGTGGGCCTTCTCCACTCAGATTCTCCATCTCTCATATTTAGTCATTCACTCCATCATCTGCTGTGTTCTCGGCACCAAGCTACGCTGTGTGTGCCCCTGAGATCGCCTGTCTGGTGGTAGTGGGGGAGGCAGGCATGCAACATGTCATCATTCAGATAAATGGAACCTGGAGTGGGGTGGCATGCTGTGCATGGGAGAGGGGGTGGGTAGTGAGAGAGCTCACAGGAAGACCATCTGACTTGCCTCTCGGGTGAGTTCTTCCAACAGTGTCAGCTCCCAGAGGTTTTTACCCCCATCGTCCTACCACACCCCCTGTGTTCCGTGCATGCATGGTGGGTGTCTGACTGGTGGCAACTGGCAAGCTCTGACAGACCTCCTTCCCTTCCCTGATATTGCTGGGGCAAGTTACAGGGCAGCAGCGTGGAGGACATGGCTTAGTTATTAACTCCCCACATGTCAGTTTACAAAGAGCAGCACTGCCTCCTCTGGCTGAGTCCACAGAGCTGCAACCCCGATCTTCAGGAGGTGGATGGCATCATTAAACATCCCCGTTCTGTACACCTCTCCAGAGCCAGTGACACTTGGTTCCTGCAGTGTCCTCCAAACCTGTGCCTTTTGATTGTTGGTTTTTGTAATCGTAAGACTTTTTTCCCCTTTAGATGCACTCCAGCTGATGAAAATGGGTCCTGTGGCTAAGAACTATTTTCACACCATCTTGCAGCATCTTGCCTGAAAAAGTACTTCTGAAACTGCTCTCCTTGTGCTTTGTCCTGCTGCTGGCGTTGGAGGACAGAGCTGCAGGGCCTCTGTTTCCTGGGAGCCGTATCCTGTGGTAGTGTCCCCTCAGAGAAGCGTCTTTCTTGGCTTCTTCCCACTGGGTCGTTGTTTTCTTCTTTTACTTTATGGTGAGGATCTGGTGTCAAAGTGGATCTTAGGGATGGAGGAGCTTCTTTTCTGCCTTAAACATGGATGCATTTCACAAATGCTGAGCTTCCTGGGAAGAGGAGGCAGAGAAGAGAGGCATGTCTTTGTCATGTCAAGGGCCAAGGGTGCGTAGGGAAGGGGGTGGCTGGAGGCCTGTGATAGATAGCTCAGAGGCTCCTGATAGGCAAGGGCTTTGAGAGGCAGGCAGAATCCAGATGTGCAGATGCGGCCCGGGATCCTGTGGCCATGAGAGCCATTGTTCTCACAGGTGCAGAGCTCAGAGAGAACATTCTGGCAGTCTGATAGTCTCTTGGGCCATGTCAGGATTTGGGGGAGGGGTTGGGAGCTCCTGCATCTATAATCTGTTTGATACGGCTTCCTTCTAGCATTGTGGAGAAGCTTCATTTGCTCCCTGATTCTCATTCTTTCGACATAGAAGGCTGGGCTGGGGACTCCCTGGCCCATGCATTCCTCCCTCTGAGGGCAGGGGAGGTGTCAGACCCAGGGAGCTACAGTGCCTTTCCCAGGCCCAAGCAGGTCAGCCCTGGCTGGGTGTGGGTTTGCCTTAGGACTGGCTGCAGCCAGGGGAGAGGAATATTCGTTTGTTGCTTCTTTCTCTGTGGCTCCCAGACTCCATTCAATTACAAAGTAGCTCTTACACTGTTAGAGCTGCGTGTCTCTGGGCTACAATTTCTAGCCACAGACCCTGCATTTGCTGTGCCTCAGACATGACCCCGAGGCCACATCCCATTACACACACAGCCCACAACAACGTTAACCACTCTTCTCTCTGGGGAGGGCCAGCGCAGCACAAACTCAATGACCCTTTGCTGTAGTCTTTCTCTCTGCTTTGCCCCTTTATCAGGAAATATCACGGAAATCTGGGATGCAGGGCAAGCCGATGATGGGCTCACTTTCAGCTGTGTCACACAGTTTAAGAGGAAGGAAAAATCAGGGCAGTGGAGACTGTAGTACCCAGTGAGGATGGCCCGTCCAGGTGGCAGCCGAGGCACTAGTGTTGGTCTTTGCAGCTGGCTGTGGGAGAAGCTGGGGCAGGTGCAAGCAGAGTCCCTCAGCCTCGGAGAAAGAGTGTTCTATGCATTTCTGCAGAGTTTTCTGTGCTATGGAGAAGCTGTAGTGTGGTGACACTAAGAGGTGAAGTGTGACGTGACCACTCAGCTCCAGAAGGCGTTCGCTGTTCAGCTGTTTTCAGAGAATGAGCTAGGAGCCCTGTGGATGCTACGATGTGACCCGGAGCCTCCTGGATCCAGAAGGAAAGCCCGTGGAATGGGCTAGGGAGCTTGAGAGTCAGCAGGCATGGCTGCCTGGCCTTCGGCCTACCCTGCTCCATTCTTCCATCAGATCGGTCTTGCGCTCTAGTTATGACAGGCTCACTGAAGTGTTTGGGAAAAGTGTTACTGTGCCGGCAACTTCAAAATGCAACAGCAATAGCTAATTAAGAAGGCTTGGTGGATGGGTAGAGGAGTGACTGGGTGGAATGAAAAGTAATAAAGTAAGAATAGAAAAAGCGCAGATTAGGTTGAACGCCCCTAATCTGAAAATCTGAAATGCTCCAGAATCCAAAATATTTTGAATGCTGACAGATGCCACAAGTGGGAAATTCCATGTCTGACCCATGTGACAAGTCACAGGTAAAATACAGGTGCACTAAAAATTGTGTGTAAAATTACTTTCAGGCTGTAAAAGGTCTATGTGAGATAGCATGAATTTCATGTTTAGACTTAGGTTCTGTCCCCAGGATTACATATGTGTGTGTGTGTGTGTGTGTGTATGTAAAAATATATATGCAAAATTTTGATATACATGCAGATCTTTCAGAAATAGGATAAAAGATTAAATATGTCTAGTTCCATACATTTTGGATAAGGATGTTCAGCCTGTAGTAGCATTTAGGTAGGGGGTGGTGTAGTGTTCACTATAAACACTATTTCTGTAAGAAACTTCTGTGTGTCTTAGATGTTTTATAATAAAGCGTTAGAGGAAATGTCTGTAGTTAAGGATCTGGTTTATGTTCCAGTACTTTAGGGAAGCCTTTCTAGATTTCCTAAATTACTGTGGGCTGTTATCTCCGTTACATCAGCAATGTTTGGTGTTACTGAGCTTTTGGTCCTTTGTTAGGGAATTCTGCACTTTACTAACAGAATTCAAACCTGGAGACTGTGGGATATCTGGACCCACCTTATTTGGAAACAGGGCTGTAAGACATAATTGGGGTTCAGAGTGTCTTACGAGGGATGCAGACAAGAGTCTGTTTACCTAATGGGTAGGTATGTTTTAATTCTGGGAAGATTAAAATTAAATGTAGAGAAATTTAGCAGAGCCCAAAGCCATATCACTGGTAGTTTTGATTCAAAGATTTCTGTATGTATAATATTTCAAATAATTATCTTAAACAGTTTGGTCTAGGCAACAGGTTAGCCCGTGTTTTCTAATTAAAATATGCAGTGAAGTAATTGATTTAGAGTAGGGAGATTGAAATCTTACTAGGTTTGTGAGCAGTATTAGAGCATTTAAGAGACTTTATTAGGTGCCTGTGGTTGTTTAGGTTAAACCAGACCATGCTAACATTTAAAATAAGTAATTACCATTCATGGTTTGAAACATAGTACAAATGAAAAAAATAGGAATATGAGAGTTAAGTGTTCATTAAAATGACTACAATGTAGTACATATAGCACATGGCCTCAGGAAGAGCCTGTGGTAGAAGTAGTGATTTTTAGAAGTGCTGTAAGAGAAGTATGATTAAAAGTATGACAGTGTTAACTCCAGTGGCCTCCATTTGCATAGACTGTAGGGTCCATTGCTTAATATGTGTACCCTGGATATTGGTCTCATTCATTCAACCAAGTGCCATAGGAAATGTAAAATAATGCTATAGGTTATATGTCACACCTGTCAAGCTATTCTGTCTGCATTTCCAGAAAATGACTTTGGGGCAGGAGACTCTTCTTTTGCCGTCTGGAGAAGGTTCGATGAAATTGCATGTTATACAGAGCCCTGGATTTATTTCTCTGTGGCCACTCAGACAGCACTGCACAGGGTGCCCCAAACAGCCCTGAGCTGAAGGATGCTTGGCTCGGCCACAGACATTGTCTTTCAGGTCTGGTTTCTGGTAATTAGGCACTCCTGGCTGGGCTCTGCTGTCAGCCAGCCTTTGAGACAAATTGCAAAATCGGTACAGCCATCTGAGAGATGGACAAGTAGACCCGATGACACTACAGGGCATATTGGTAGTTCTCAGAAGTTTGAAAGAGACTGCTTAGAGAAGCAGTCCTCAAAAGTGAATTTAGAGGCCCTTTTCTGTACCCTTAACAGGTACATTCAGTTTCAGAATCAGGATCTGAGGTTTCTGACCAGCCAGAAGGATAGGCCAAATTGAACAGGGTGAAATGTACTGGAAACAAATGTCAGGTTCTATAGTGGGGTCTGAAATTCTCAGCTGTGTGTGGAAAGACTGGAAACAAGGGTGAGTGTACCTCTACACTTCCAAATTCAAAAAAAAAGAAAAAGAGCAAGATATGTCTAGTTCCACACATTTTGGATAAAGGATATTCAACATATAGTAGAATTTAGGTGGCAGGTAGAGGCTCAGGGGTTCACATTTCTAATATCCAGCACTCTGGTTATGGCCATAACACAAGACTGTGTTGTATAGATTGGAGACCCGTGCTCAGTTACAATGGGGATGGGTGGTGTTACTGAGCTCACACACCACAGATGTATCTGGGAAAAGCCCGTGTGAACTACCTGAGGAATTCAAGTTGGTGTAAGTTGACAGTTTACTGTGGTGCTTAAAAACCTAATGCAGTGTTAGGCTGCATTAACAGAAGCAGAGTATTTTAGGATGAGGAGGTGATAAATATACTTTGCTGTTGCAGCAGGATTATTCCTACCCTGCTGAATTCCAAGCTCTGAAAGGAAAACAGACAAAGGATGGTCACAGGATGGTGTCTGGGAATGTTCCAAAGCCTGTCACACAGATAACAAAAGAACAGAGGAGGATTAGCTTGTGTGTGACTCCAGGAGGACCCAGAGCTGTGGCTAATATCTGAAAGGCAGCCAGCCCTGTGCACGAGGGGCTAGCCTTGTTCTTGTTAGGTGAGCAAGTAGAGTCTGAGGATGAAGCCCCCTGTAAGTAGAGTCTTTTTATTCCTGAGTGTATTTCAATATCCAATGGGCTGCTTCTCCGGTTCTCAAAGGGCTGGTGTAGGCTTGTGGAGGGCTTCGAATTGCAGAGAAATGAATAACACAGAGGTGCCTTCTCGCCCTAAGACGCCCTGATTCCACTGCCTCCTGGCGTTGCCCTTGAGACTGGGCTGACAAGACAAAGTTCCTGCCCCGTTCGCATGTGCAGTGTGTCTGGGACGCCGCCCGGCAGACGCCCGTCCGTCGTGCAGCTAACTCCACAGTGGCTGTTCAGCACATTTTAGGGAGGAAAGAGATGTGAAGTGCACATACCGCAGTGGGATGGTATGTGTCGAGCAAGGAGGCCAAACCCAGCCGAGTGGTTCCAGCAGACTTCCCTGAGAAAGGGACCCTGGCGTGGCCTCGAAGGGGAGTGGGACCTGTGGCTGCAGTGTCTGCCGTAGGCTTGTTCTTGACCAAAAAAGGGTCAAGTTGGGGTGGAGCTGGCTTCAGCCAGCTGTAAGAAGTTTGTGAAACGGAGGTATTTATTTGCTGTACAAACACATTTTCAGTTCCTGATGTTAGAGAGGAGGTTGAAGCCATAAATCTGGGCGCCTCAGGAGGACCCAGGCTTGTAAAGTGAGTGTTTATTTCACGCAGTATTGTAGCAGTACACTACACTGCCCCACGTAGCTTCTGGGGATATGTTTTCCTATTATATCAAAGTTCTTCAAAGTCAGGTTACCTATTTGAGACTTCCTCAGACTCCTGGTGTGGTGGGAATGGAAAGTGTCGGTTTACTTTCGGGCCTTTTCTTGCCCTGAAAGGCTACAAAGCTTGAGGGAGGCTGAGGCACTTGTGGTCTTGCGTAGGTACAGTCAGGCACTGCTGTGAGAGCTCCTTCCATTCCTGCTGAACCTCTCATCTTCGTAGGGCCTCTGTGGCCACTCACATTCACTCTCCTGGGGCTCTGAGGACTCCACCTGGTGCTGTCTATAGTTAGAAGTCAGGATACGGAGGAAAATGATTGAAAAATAAAAGACCGAAACAGAACTGGGTTTTCTTTATTCCTAGACAAATTCATCTCGTTGTAGGTACAGGCGTGCACACAAAAAGACAGATTTTAAAAGATTTCCTGTCTTCAGTGGATAGACTGAGTTTTTCAAGCCAGTACCATGTATTTTTCTATCACGAATAAATGGGTGGCTGCAGTTAAAAAAAAAATTCTTGGTTGTGAATTTTTTTTTAAACTCACCTTATCATAAATTCTTCTTTCTTTCAGGTAGGAATGAATTGATAGCCAGATACATCAAACTCAGGACAGGAAAGACGAGGACCAGAAAGCAGGTACAGTAACCCAGCTGGGCAGTGTGCATGTCAGCGAATGGCCCCAAGAGGCGTTTGGCTGCAGTGGCTGCTCTGCTTCGGCTCCGAGGAGCCCCCAGTTCCAGGCCCCTCTAAGGACGTCAGCGTTGGAGGTGTTTCAGATTGGCTCAGTCTTCACTGTTCATCATTTCAGTGACCCTGCAGTCTGTGGTCTCCCAAGTTCTCTCCATGAAGGACAGTGTCCGAACTGTCCCTGCGCTGTATTTCAAAGCTGATGAGTCTTTCCCAAAACTCGCATCTGCCAGCGTTACAAAAGCTGCAAGGTGTAACTGCGCTTGCAAGCTTGTACTCACTTGTAAAGTGAGTATTTTCTTCACGGGGGATTGTGGCAGCACATTTCCCCTCTTACCTTCTGGGGATATAGGCTTTGAGATGTGTGCTTGGTAACAGCCTGGCACTTTAATCATATAATTATCCTTTCAGTGGAAAAGTAATGCTGGAAGCCTTGAGTATTGGCCTGAATATAAATACTGAATGATGTGAGTCCAGCACGCCATGACTTCTTAAGTGATGGCTTTTGGTTGGTTGCTGGGACTGCGCTGAAGATACGATTTAAATACCTGTGCAGCAGGGGCAGGGTTCATCCTCTGCCCCTCTCCAGGGCTCTGCCTGCACTGCATCTTCAAGATGTGAAGCAGCTGGTCTCTGAGGTGACCCAGTTCAGAACTGGAGGGATTAAAAAGAAATCGGTGTTTAGCCTGGCTAAGTGGAACACATCTATAATTCCAGCACTTGGGAGACTGAGGCAGGAGGGTCTCCAGGAGTTCAAGGTGAGCCTGCACCACAAAGTGAGACCCTGTCTCAAAAAACAAAAAATCAGTGTGTAAGAACAGAAAAAGAAAACGAAAAACACCTCCTGCATGGGTGAACAGAGTAAAAAGTATTTTTAATGTTGACCCATGCTGAATGATATGGCATGGACCTTAAAAACTGTAATTAGCCAGGCATGGTGGTATATGCCTGTAATCCCAGCTACTTGGGAGGCTGAGGCAGGAGGATCATGCGTTTGAGACCAGTGTGGGCAGCTCAGTCTCAAAAAAAACCAAACCTATAATCAAATAGAAAGCTCACCTGTGGTCTCTTTAAGACTGGTGGTGTTGGGTTCACCTCCTCAGAGGGGCGGTTTCTGTGTGGTCCGGGCCGGGACTTTCCCGTGGAATGCTACCCTTGCCTGGAACCTGGTGCTGACTCGGCAGGAGCAGAGGCAGGGCATTGTCTGCAGGGCGGTGTTCCCCAACTGTGGCCCTCATCCAGTCGGAGAATCACAGATGAACAAAATTCGGGTGAAAATAAGTAACAGCCGGAGCCAGATGGAGGGGTGAAGGGAATGGAGGAGTCCCCGTTTCTCTGTACTTTTAAAAAAGTACAAAGGCAAAATGAAAAAAATTGAAATGCAGAGACCGATTTAAAGGTCCAAGGCTCTTGTGTTCTCATAAATCTTCTTTTTAGAGCCACTAGAGAGTTTGAAATGAGGGGATCCCTGCAAAGTCTGAGTTGCTGACTTGTGAACGGAAGGTTCTGGTTTCCGAAGCAGTCAGAGCTGATTCCCGGCCTGCTGCAAGCGCTGGGCGGAGGCTGTCCGCCAACTCGAGCTCCGGACACTCGCCTGGAAACCCCTTCACTGGGGGAGTCTTCTACATTTAACCAAGACCCACCCAAAGAGATGCAAATTCGTTTACCCAGCAGAGTCCCAGGTTTCAGAAGCTGGATGTGGCTGTGTTTCCACACCCCAGCAGCCTGGGGATTTTTTTAGGCAGCAGTTGGTGATACCTCTCCAGTGTGAATTTGTTGTTCAGCAAATCCGTGTGGTTTTCAACCCAGATTTTTAACAGGATGGCTGGCTGGCTGTATTCACACATTTTGCTTTGTAATAATATGCAAATCCACTTGGCACCCAGTCAATATCCAAAAGAGTGGAAGGATTAAAGATATTTATAAGGGTAAAAAAAAAAGCCCACTCTGCTAACTGGGTCTTTCCATTTCTCTTTGAGATCTAATTTACATGTCAGTCTTACTTTAACATTTGCTACAGAATCCAGAGCTCTTAATGAGATCGGAATACGGCCGACAGCTTCAGCTATTAGATTCTGCACAATGTGCTAATTTATGGATATTCTCCTCTACATCGAGGAGAAGGGATTTTCCCTCCTGGTCGCGAGATGCTGTACACATATTCTCATTTACCTCTGCCTTTACCTTCTTGATTTTATAAAGCAAACAGCCCTGTCCTCCCCCCTCATCCCTCCCCAAGTTAGCTTTTCCCACTGCCCCTCATTTCTCCTGGGTGAGAAAGTGGAGATGAGCCTCGTTTTCCTCGTGAATCAAGTCACTGCAGTGATGACCCAGTCTGAAAAGCTGAGCAGTGCTGGGGGCTGGGTGTCTGGCCGGGACTGTGTGTTGTGTCCTTAACTGCACAGCTTTGTTGAGATGCAAATAACCTCCCCCTCCCCAACCCTCCCAAGGAGTAGCGATTTTATATTTGATTTCCTTTTTTTGTTTTGTTTTGTTTTGTTCCCTTTTGTTTTGTTTCCCTTCATAAACCCGAACAATGTAGGTGTCTAGTCATATACAGGTCTTAGCAAGAAAGAAAGTTCGAGAAATTCAAGCCGCCATTAAGGTACGTCTGGCTTGCCCAGTTGTAGGGGGCTTTTCATCTCCATGGTTACAGGCTTTTCCTTTGTTTTCCTCCCTTCCCCTACCCTGCAGGTGTCTAGTCACATTCAGGTTCTTGCCAGAAGGAAATCTCGTGATTTTCATTCCAAGCTAAAGGTATGCGCTTTTCTGCTTTTTGGCTTGTGGTTGCTATGCATCTCACTTCCTGTTTTCCATGGTGACTGGTGAATGCCTGGTGCTGGGATTCTGGTAACCTAGTTTCCTTGCATGTGAGAGCTGTTTACATTTCTTTGTGTCTAATCTCTCTGTTTCTGTACTAGCCTCACATTAAACTCAATGCGTGCTTGCGTGCGTGCGTGTGTGTGTGCGCGCGCGCGCGCGTGTGCGTGCGTGCGTGTGTGTGTGTGTGTGTGTGTGTGTGTTCTCCTAATAACAATGCAAATGCAGCAGAGAGCTGGTCTTGATAACTTTTCAGCACAGAAACATGATTCTTTTTTTTAACACCTTCAAATGTCCACTAAGCAGTCGCGGGCTAAGAGAGCTTTTCCCCTCTTTTAAAAAGACAGTCCAGAGATACAAAGTTAATGGAGACAAGATTTTTAAAAAATCATTTCTAGTGGTCATGGAATTACTTTTTAAAAAACATTTAGTAATTTTAACTTGTGCTTTTGATATGAATTTTCAAGAATATTTATAAAAACTACACTTTTTTCACGTCTCTTTCAACACAGAATATTTTTGCCCGTTTTCTCCCACATTGCTTAATATCATTTAAGTAAATGGCTCTCTTATTAAAAGAGAAATTTGAAGTGTGACCGTAAGCAAGAAAAAAGTGGATCTTAGAGACAGGAAAGCTCTTGATCAAACTCATGTTTGCCATTCCATTTGCACTCAGTTTATTGAATTTTTTTTAAAAACATGGGCCTCATTTTCCAGACTCTTAAAATATACTTCATGGCAAAAATGAAGACTTTCATCTTTTTTTTTTTTTTTTTTTTTTTTGTGATACAGGGAATGGAACCCAGTCCCTCATGCATGCTTCATAAGCATTCTGCCACTTAGCTATGTCCACAGCCCTTTTAATTTTTTGAAAAGAATTTTGGTACAGGAGCTCACTAAGTGGCCCAGGGTAGCATTGAACTTGTAAGCTTTCTACCTCACCCTCCTGAGTAGCTGGGATTATAGTGTACGCTACTGCTCCAGGCTGATAATTTTAAAAAACAAATTCTCCCTACTTCTTCTAAGATTTGCAGTAGAATGTGTCTGACGTTTATTTTCCCATAATTCCCAACTTTAATAATGCAGGGGGATTATGATTTGCTTGGAGGAGGTTTTGTTCAAAGTAAAAATTAATTTTTAGACCATCTTGTGGCCTTTCCCACATACCCTTCCCCTAGTATATTCATTAAATCTGAGTTTTTGTTCCACATTAAAAAACGTCATTTCTTGCCTGAGTGTGGCACACTGGGGCTTTCTTTGAGTTCTTTAACTTTCTACCTGCCAGCACACTGGCTATGAGCAGGACTAGCGGCAGGAAGGAGCATTGGGTGTGCCCTCGCAGTGGGCAGCATGCTGGCTCGCTCGCTCGCTCGCACGCACGTGTGGCTGATGGTGGCTGGCTTGGAGCTGGACTGGCTGAGCACTGGAAGACCACAGTAACTCCATAGACCCTGCTTTTTAACCCAGGGGGCAGTACTTTCTATGTGGATGCAGCTACCCCAGTGTTTGCTCAAGTTCTGACTCTGTTTCTACTTTCTCTGAGCTAATGAATTAATGATGTACCAAGAAGTATACAGATACCAATTTTGTTTTGCCATCTATGATGTTATGAAATGCTCTGTTTCTGTACTGTTTGTATATTTGCTGTCAACTCACCAAGGCATACTGCCCTGGATCAAAAGCAATATAAGTGATAAAGAATGCTTTTCTGTTCAGGAGGGACCATTATGGAATACAGGAAAATCACTTAAAGATTTTAAGAATGTTCTTCCATAGGAACAAAGTCCTTGCTCTGTATATGTACAAACTGACATAGCTATGTGTGTGTTTGTTCTAAAAAATTTTTTTTTGAAAGAGAAGATTCTTTTCTCCCCTACTCCCAGACCTGGCCCACTCTTTCTTGGAGCAGACACAAGGAGGAGGTGGGAACAGGCTGTCGGATAGCAACTGGCTCAGCGTTTGAGCTCCAAGAACCACCTCATTTTCTCGGCATTTCTTTCTCTACCACTCCTTGGAAAAGGAGAGTCCTTTGTTTCTGTCAGCTGATCCAGCTGAGTGTCCTGGACTTGACTTTCATCAGGGTAGGCGGTTAGTAGCTAACTCCCTGTCACAGAGCTGGCCATGTAAGCGGAAATGTGAGAAATAGGGGCTTGGTGGGTAAATGTTAGCAGAAGGAGCCACAGTGAAACATGTTGGAATCCCAGGGAGAAGCTTGTGAGCAGTGTTCTGCGTATGAGAATTGAAAGCCTGAAGTTTTATCCTAATGCAGAGCCTCTTACATGTTCTCTTAGTTAAATTCACTACATAGTGGGACATATTCTGATTTCGAGGAACACTATCAAAGAAACCGGGGATCAAAGACTGCGGTTGACTTTGAGGAAAGTTGCCAAGCCTAGTAAGGGGCAAAAGCAACATTTGAACTCAGATATTTCTTAATCCTAAACTACTGCTCTTTCAGATAGGATTTTTATCAAGTGGAGATGGGAGAATGTTTTCAGGCAGAAGGCGTCATGCAGCACACTGTGCTTAACCTGTCACCTGGCATGCTCTGTACAGCCCTTGCTGCTAGCTCTCCATTACCCTCCACATTTTACCTGTGAATCCTTGGTCACAGTGTGGCCTCCATTTGTCAGCGTGATTCAGTTCACTTCAATGTGGGTGACACTGTTGGCCATCGTAATTTGGTCACCACTCTGGGAGGATCCAAGCGGGCAAGGAGAGTAGTCTGGCCATTGCCTGCTTGCTACTGATACTGCTGCCTTACGGTTCCCATGGATATTTTGGCCTTTACCTTCCTGACCAAACCAGGGTGCTGGCTCAGCACTGTCAGTCTTATAGGAGAGGGGAGCCCCCTGTCCACCTGCACTGTCTTGGTCATTCTGCTGCCCAGGAGCACATTTGGGAAGGGCAGGGATGTGTATCTTGCTAAGTGCATCATAGGGCCAGGCTGATTAGCCAGACCGACTAATGAGATAAACTCACTACTACAAAGAGTTGAAGTCCTCCCCAAAGACAACAAGGGTAGCTTTTGGGTGGGTGGTGGGGGTGGCAGGACATATCCAAGATCACATGAGACACTGTGGTTTGCCCAAGACGTAGCAGACTTCCTGAGAAGGTACCACTGTCTGACTGCCTCTGTCCTGCTGGCCCTGCCTCCGCCGGGCCGGTCCTACATCTCCACCTTCGCACGTCATGGGGTAGACAAAGAAAGCTCTGTGGTCCTCCCGTGAAGGCCAAAGCCAAGCTCGCCATTTCTCTGTCCTCTCACAGAGTTTGGAAAAGTGGTGTGTGCACACACACCTAGGGCCTCTGCCAGGTGTGGCTCCCTTGTGAGCTTTCTTGCTTCGCAGCCTTTCTTTACTTCTCAGGTGAGTGCGAGGCAGAATTTTTTAGGCTGTGGTTTTCTTTTTTAAAAAGCAGTAGAACTCATGGTTTGAGTTGAAATCTTACTGAAAGTGTCACTCTTTGGAAGAGTAGACGTTGTTAGTGAAGCTGAACTCTGTCATCCTTAGCGCCAGGCACTGGGGCGGTTCCACTGAATAAAGTTGGAGAAACCACCCAGGGGTCAGGACAAAGATCACTCCCATGTTGTTCCTCGTAGCCTTTGCGGGATGGCTCATGGGTCACTCCTGCCTGAAGCGCACGTTTCTCCATTCTGTAGCCTGCACACCCTGTTCCTCGGAAGAAACAAGACTCATGAGACAGTGGTCACACTCATGTCACAGTACAGTTGAGTCATTCGAGCCGCAGAGCCACTCGGCTGAAAACCCGTTAGAGTGAGTCCCAGTGGTCAGCTCTATGCGTCTGCTACCTGCAGCGGTTCTCAAGAGTTTCTTAGTGGGCCAGCTCATTCCTGAAGTGTGCAGGCTTCACTTATTTTAGTTTTAGCAAACAAAAAGTTATTCTAGCAGATTTGTAAAATTTCCAGGTACAAGGATGCTTACTTTGCCCGCTTGTGTTTCATCGAGAACCCAGTGTGTGCGAGGCCCTCGTGGATGTTGGGCACACACAGTTGCATGTGCAGAGCTCATATTCTTGGGGAATCCTGAACTTCTATTCACTTGCCCAGGTGCTTGTCCATAGCTGGGACCTCTGCAGTAGAAATTAAACAGGGTCGTACAAAGGCCACTCAAAGGAAAGGAGGATTAATTCTGAGAGTGGGAGAATTTAAAAAAGCTGCCCAAAGGAGGTGTCGTTAAACCAAGCACAGAGGAAGGCTAACAATATCCAGAGATGTGGGTGTGGGGGACCATGGACCAGGCAACAGGAGGTGACCAGGAGCCCAACAAGGAGGCCTAGCATCTTCCCGCCAAGGGAAGCTTGTCTGTGGGGAGCACTTTGAGTGGATCTCTGCAGCTGCTTTTTGGAGAATGGTTTAATAAGGAGGGGCCAAGCTGGAGGCAGAGGGACAGGTTCCTATATGTCTGTGTGTGTGGAGAAGAGGAGTGGGGACTGGACCAGGGACAGCCGGGGCCCGCTCCTGGCTGTCAGCCATCCTTGTCAGCCTCGGAGATTCCCCCTCCATTGTATTCTGGCTGCTCTGTATGCTTTCTTCCTTACTATTTTTAAAGGGTGAAATATGTTTAAAAGTTCTATTAAGTAAGGAAAATGCACACTACAACTTTTTAGAAAAGATTTTCGAGAGCAGCATTTAAAACTTAGTTTAATAAAGGTTAGGTTTTCATAAAGGTTAGTTTAATAAAGGTTAGGTTTTCATAGAGTAATGGTAATTAACTGGGAGTGTGCACCAAAATTAACTATGAATGTTTTGTTGCTAAATTTTAAGTACATGAAAGTTAGATAGTATGGAGAACATATTAAACACTCATATTTGTATGATCCAGAAATAATCGTTTTTATTATGGTATAATACCATTAAGTTTTTCAAAGTGAAGTAGTCAAATCGTAAAAATTCTGCACTTTTCCTAATTTTTTTCTATCCACCCTTCTTCCCCATCCATAGCCAACGTTCCTGTGTGTCCCTGCAAAAATCAAATCCAGTGAAAACTCTTTTCTCTTTTGGCCCCTTTCTTAAAATTATCTAAATGTTTACCCCTTGTCAGCTACGAGTTTGTGCTACAGCCTTTGTTGCCAATGCGAGACTTTTTGTCAGCGGTTTGTAGCAGCTTAAGTCAGTGTAGAGTGGGCCAACAATTTGGGATGACCATATGGGACAGATGCAAGGGGCGATAAAATATAGGAGGTGAATGAAAGAGTGAGGGGGTTGGGGAGGTAGCTCAGTGACAGTACCCTTGCCTCGTATGTGCATGGCCATAGGTTTGATCCCCAGCACTAGGGTGGAAAGAAAAGGAGAGGGCAGTGAGAGGAGACAGAGGACCAGGGGCAGAGAAACTGGAAGAGCAGGGAGAACATACCAGGAGATTACTGTTGAGGCTCATGCCAGTGAAGATGGAAGAAAAGGCATTTGTGGTCAGAGGACCAGAATATTGGAAATTAAACACATACATCAGGGTTCAGTTTTGTCTTTCTGGCTGAAGTGTCTAAGAGAGAAAAGGAGTGCTAATTGAAGAGAGGTAAGAAGGCAGCTTACCTCTTCAGAAAGCATTTCTCAGCCATGAGGCCGCAGCGCGTGCAGCCCCTGCTTGGACAAAGTCCTTTGATCCACCGTTCCTTCGACCTACCATTCTTCAGATAGTGGGTGTGTTTTAGATACTCCACAGCTTTGTAGTTTGGCCTGATTCCAGTTACATGGTAGAAGATGAAGCCATGCGATTAAAACGGAAAGGGGCCTGTAGATCTGTGGAATATGCATTAAGAATTCTGAGAGTGCCATGTTAGATGCTCTCTCAGATTTTGTGTTGTCGGCTGTATCAACAGCAGTGTCACCCACACTGGTTTCGGTTACTGTCCTCCCTCTCCCACTTTCCTCTAATTTAAAATCTTAATGGCTTCTGTGATTGAGTTGTGAGAGACAGCAGCGTGGTATGAGGACTAGCTTGCAGTGTTAGAAATTATTTTGAATTATTTCACTCGCCATTGATTTATCAAAAAGCCATTGACAGGGGCTGGGGAGTTAGCTCAGTGATTAGAGTGCTTGCCTTGTAAGCACAAGGCCCTGAGTTCAATCCCTGGCACCACAAAAAAAAAAAAAAAAAAAAGCCATTGACTATTTTTTTTTTTTTTAAGCTCCAGGGATTTATTAGCCCAGCATGTAGAAGGAATGCAGGAGTGTTCTGCATGCATTCAGCATGCTTTCTTTCCTACGCAGAGTTCCTGTGTGAAGTTTCCCGCCCGGAGTCTCTGTCTGTATGTTCAGTTGTCCTGAGAGGTTGCCCCGCCCCTGCCCAGAAGTCCCTTCCCCAACAGCAGCAGAAAAGTAATGTTCTATTTGCTGGTGCCTGAGGCTTGTGGAGCCACAGCCAGGCCTGCAGACACACTGCTATGTTGGGGACCATCTTCACCTTCACGGGAAGATGGAACAGCCTACTTAGGGTTCATATTTTGTGTGTGGTGGGGTGAGTGCGTGACTCAGTGGGGAGGAAGACGTGTGCATGTCTGGCCCTCGACGGGTACCGCTGAAGAGCCCCTGCTTGCTGACATTGCACCATCCTAGCAGAGCAGAATAAAGACCTGAGCCTCTCTAACTGTGTCCAGTCACTGTGACTAATTCATGAGCTACATGTGCTCCCCTGGGGCCTTTTTCTTCATTCTTGCCCTGGTGGCCTTTGTGATTTGATTACTGAACAGGCTGCTTCGCTCCAATCTGTCATGCAGAGGGCTTAAAGTTTACATTGTTAATGCCCACCTTCCTGTGTCCTGCGTGTCAGCCCTGAGGCTTTCAGGAATGGGCCTGCCATGGGAAGGTGGGCACACTTCCCTTTCCCCGGTGTCACTCCCTCTGGTGCCCTGGCCACTCTGCTCCCTCCTCAAGAGCGTATCTGCACAGGACACATGGCAGAGAACCTGAGTAGCAGCCTTGGGAAGTGATGTGTGGTCTTTCCTGGCATGTCCCAATCTTTGCTGAGTTTTTTTTCATTCATTACCTCTCTACCCTGTCTCCTAAAGATATTTCCATGACCAAGTTTTTAATTCAACTGAATTAAAAGATAGGAGACAGTTTCTCTGCTTAGGCATGATGGAATTAAAACCTCCCTTCAGCCATGTGGCACTGTAGGATTGGTAGTGTGGGCCCACACATGGGGTACCATTGCCTTTCTGTGTGTATTGGGCTGGGCCTGGATTTTTCTCTTAAGGACAACAGAACAGCCCCATTCCACATTTTTAAATACATAAGTAGATAAATTACTCAACTTGAGTGTAGAAATGGTCCTAAAATAACGTCGATTCCCCAGGATTCTGTAGCAAGCTCCTAGGAGTTCCAGCTCCTGAGCAGGAAGTCTAGATGGCACACCCGTTGATCATGTGGCCCCTGCAGGCTGCAAAGCACATCAGGTAATAGAGCCCAGGCCACCGTGTAGAATCCTTGAAGCAGTCTCAAAAGTGGGTGTTCCTGTCCCTGCTTTGTCAGAGGAAGCTGAGGCTCAGAATGTCTGTGTCACGTGCCAAGGGTCACAGATTTGAATCCAGTCCTGGGCTGTGTCATGCTGTCTCCCCGCTGAGTCCTCTGTGTCCATGTGTTTAAAGGAAACTGAGGAGGGGGAGCAGTGGCAGGTGAGGGCCCACACGTGTTCTTTCTGGAGCACCTGTCTAGGCACCTGGCATCTGGATTCCTGTTGCATCCCAGGGCACAGGTACCTCCTGCTTTTTGTTGTTAGCAACCAGATAAAAAGAAACCAAGGTCAGAGTGTGCCTTCTCCCAGACACCCAGATGTGGCTCACAGCTGTCCTGAATGCAAGCTTGGGGAGAGGGGAGTTGAGGCACATCCACCAGTCTCTGCGCCTCCACTCCTTTATGATGCTAAGCCCACATCAGAATTAAAGGAAACACTGTGGACAATTATAAAATACTAAATATAGTTCAGTGCATTTAAAAATGAACAATGGTAAAAGCCTTGAAAATTTTTTCTTTGATGTGAATGGAGTCTTTGGCATTTGGAAATACAATAAGATGAATTAATTGCTACTCATTAGGCAGCAAGTCAGAAGAAATATGAATGTGCCTTCTCTCCTCCACATTAGCTGCTGCCTGACCAGAATAGCCCTCTTTTGTGTTTACTCCTGCCTTCTCTAATAATAAGCAAATGAGAGATCATGGCTAGAAGAAATTCAAGTGCCCTCCATCCTTTCTCCAAAACCATCATGTAGTTCGATGATGTTTATCTGCGCAGGGGCTGTGGCTAATAATTGTAGAGGTCATGTGAATTCAGACAGTGCAAGATTAGAAACAGCATCTGTAGAAATACTTCTTTGGGAGATGTTTTATGTTTTGTTTTTCTTTGAAAAAGGGATCTTCAAGCCAATTGCTATCTTTCCTCCCTTGCAGCATATTTTTATTTTGCTGCAAGAGGTATATTTTGGAGGAAAACATTAATAGCTATCAAGTTTTTGAATTCATTGGTCTTTTGACTTAATATGTTTTTCTTGATATGTCAGTAGACGTCCTTATGACTAAATTGGAATCTTAACTTCTGGAACGATGGGCTGTGAATATACTGGATTATGTTGATTTTATGTGCTGTTTGTCAACAGTCCGTATATGGCAATATAATATGTTGCATTTGCAAGTATCTGACCTTTGTATGTTACCTTTATAATTTGTCTATGATTAATGCCTAACGAGTATGAGATGATTGATTTCACAGAATAATTGAAAGCTAGGGAAGCAGAGGGGAGAAAGGAGGCTAAGAGCCTTATGTATCCGGAGTCTGATCCTTAAGATATTCTGGAGTTCTGAAAGCAGCCTGCTCCTGCCATGTGCCTTTGTGATGCTGATGTCTCAGACACAGACATTTTCCAGACATTGTGTCCATTTCAGTCCTAAAGAGAAGGCAGTCAGCAGAACGGAGTTGTAGTGGCGTCCTTGCCTTGCTTCATGAAATATGAAAGCCTGTTTACTTAGTAACAATAGCAATTTGAAAGGCTTCAGGCTGAGGAGTTTACCCCTGACACAGCCTGCTGGACCGTGAGGCCAGGGCAGTGAGGCACTTGATGGTAGGGTTTGCCAGAAATTGGATTGCGAGGAAAACAGAGTAGGTAATAAGACATGAGCCTTGAGTCGGAGCACTTTGTCTTCCTGTCTCCTCACATCTGTAGGGTCGTTTGTTCTTAGCACCCATCCCACCTCCCCGTCAACAGTCTCAAGACCACAATTCCTGCTTCATTAGCATTTCTTCTATTGCAGGTCAGGGCTTAAGTTCCGGTTCAGTTACAAGAGGGAGATTTGCCATCTCTCCCTGCCCCCACCCTGTCCCCAGACATTCAGCTTTTTGTGGCTTCATTCTTTCTAATCCTAGGGATAGAGGGACTTAAAGTCGGTGTGTCAGAGGCAGTGTGAACTTGTTCAAGATTTTTCCTAGAACACATTTTTCTTCTGCTGCTCATGTGTTTGTGTTTCCTACCCTTCTTTTTCTCTCCTGTAATATAAGACATTGTGGAGTATAACTCAATATTGACTTAATAGCAGTTTTTCTAGATAAAACGGCACGTTCATCCTTTGTAAATTTCATCCACATCTCAGACATGTTGGTGTGACTGCATTTTAAAATTAAATTGACGTGCAAAGATAGTACATGTTTTTAGATGTACTTAAGCTTCACTTATTGGCTAGATTGTCCCCTCCCTTTGAGTGTGGGGGTAAAAGGAGAGAATGGAGTAGAATGTGTAAAAGGCCAGGATATTAGACCACAGTGATACGGAGAAGCAATTTACTCAGGGCTGACACTTAGAGTTATAATTTTTCCAAACCCAGGCATGTATCTCTGAGCTGAAAGTGGCAATTGAGAGATCCGTCCATTGAAATCTCTTAACTCAGCATCCTTTCTGACTCCCATTGCAGGATAAGTGTGTCTACAGCCAGGCTCTCAGTTCTGATTTTCAGATAGTCCTGGTGGTGCTTATTATCTACCTTGAAGGTTACTTTAGATTTTAAACAAAAAAATTTTAGTCTTCCTTCCTAATGTTCACATGTATATCATAGATCAAGAGGCCACACTATAAAATTAACTGAATAGAGTAGTTCCACTACAAAAGGTGAGAAATCATTGGTATAGACATTTTAGTCCATTTGCAGAAAATTGCCTATTCTCAGATAGGTAGGTCAAGTGCAGAGAGAACCACTACTTGAAATAAAATTTTCTTTCTACACCTGGCTTTGTCTTTTATCAGGACAGGCAGCTAAGAGCTGCCCACATTTTAACATCCTGCTGTCTTCCCACTAGTAATTTTCTTGGCTACATATTAAGACGCTTTTGTTTTATAATGGACCTCACCCTCATAGCTACAAATACTTTTAGACCCAAAAGGACATCAGAGAATAAGCTGTGACTCCTTACTTGGCCAGTGAAGGAAATTCGAGGGTGGTAAAGCCACTTGCCCACAGTAATGCAGTGCACGTGTGTCACAGGGCAAGTTGGAGCCCACATCTCTTGCCTCCCCTGTAGGTGTACCTGTTGCCACCTTAGGCACAGCTAGTGCCATGAAAGCGTTTGATTTGCCCTTCTTCTTTTTTTCGAGCTCTTGTTTTCATTTATGTACCTAGTTGAGTGCTGGGTAATAAGAGTCAAACTTGAAACAGAAGAAAAAGTTCATGTTCTGAGGCCGTGTGACATAAAAGACAAGATAGCTACTTTTCTCACATTGGCTGATAACTCTGTTTCAGACAGAAATATCAAGCTTTTGTGAACATTTTGAGGAACAACTTTTCAATAAGCCTGGCAAAATGAGACATTCCAAGCAACACTTAATGGAAAATGAATGATGGAAATGTGGGAACTCTTTCTTTTTTTTTTTTTTTCCATTTGGAGCTGGACTTTGGATTCGTGAGTTGCCCCACCCAAACGTGCCCAGCAGATCCTGTCCTTGGGCAAGCAGAATCGCCTGTCGTCAGTGTTGTATAAACCAGAAGGTGCAGGTCTGAGAGGCCGCGCATGTTCTTCTGGAACGGCACAAAGCACATGGGCTTTTTTGTAGTTACTCTTCAGAATTCACAGCATCAGGCAACCCAGAGGTCTGCCACACTCCCTAGCGCAGGCCCCAGGGAAGTTGTAGGACTTTTCAATGCTGAGGAAGGTGCCTGTGGTCACACCTATGCCATTACCTTGGTTTCAGAAATGGTTTCGAGAGTGTTTATAACCTCTCGTAAGGGGTTAAGTGGCTTCGGGGCCCGAGTCCAACGAAACTGGTCTGAAACAGAAGCCAAGTTTGTACTGATGTCAAAGTATTCTTGACCTTGGACGTAACAGGTGTGACCAGAGCAGTGTTTTCTGTCCACAGATTAACCTTTGAGGGGATGGGCTAGGCAGGGGCCAGGGGAAGCCACAGGATAATGGAAGAGTGGACTGACTGACATTCGCACCCACATTTGCGGGGCTCAGGTCAGCTTTAGGGTGTGTGCATACTCCCGCTGGTTTAGCATCAAAGCCCTTCTACTTAAAGATTTATCTTTTTTATTTTTATTTTTTTCTGGCATCATTTGAAATGGTTCAGGTTTAAAAAAAAAAAAAAACTTACCCAAGGAAACTAGCTTCATGTGAGAGCATTTAACAGATTAGCAAATGGAGCCGCCCCTGGAAAAGTGACGTCTGATAAGGTGATAACAGGTGGCAATGAGTCACCTGGGGCTGTTCCTGCCGGGGCCAACAATCCCCGTGCCCTTCAGCTGCAGCACGAGCCTTGCAGATGGTCGTAGTGACCGCGCACCCTTGGAGAGCTGTACTTGAGACTCATTCCTCTTTCAGTTGTGTGCCATAGAAATATAGAAAATAACAATTTATGCAGGCGTTAAGTCAACTCTGCTGCTGCTCCTCCTCCTCCTCCTCTTCCTTCTCTCTCAGTTCTTCCCTCCCATCTTTTTTGTATGGGGGGGGTGTCATTTTTCAAGGGTTAATAAAAACTGGAGAATTTCACACGGTGCTCCTGGCAAGTTACAGGCCAAAGTGGTGCCCACACTTTGGAATAAAACTTAATGGGTCTTTCTTCGAAGCCCCAGCGTTCTTTTGCAGGCTGAGATTGTTTTATATTCCTCTTGGGTTGCCTTTGGCACCTCAGCGTGTTTATTCCTCACCTTTGGTTGGCTCTGTAAACAGGGAGGCTGCTGCCCCTCAGCTGGTGTCCAGTGTCTGAGCCGGCAGCTGCCTTTGCCCACCCCTTATGGTGCACTCTGAGGCCGGCTGTGGAGGCCCTCGATTGTTTCCATGTGATTTTGTTTTTGCTTTGATGGGGTCTGGGCCTGGAGCACAGACCCTCTGCCCGCGTCCAGGACCCTTTACACGCGGACCCCACACACAGCTCTGCCTGCACCACAGGGCCTGCCACCTGCCTGGGTTGGGCCAGCTCAAGGAAGTGGGGGGCAATTGTTAACTGTGGTTATTTTTGGGTTCCCTTGATAATTGGCTTTCTAAATGGCCATATATAGAGCACACATTCCTCCAATGGGAAGAAGAAGAAAAAAAAAGACATACTCTTCTACATTTTATTGTGCCCAAATATTGTGCTTATATACATATATATATTTAACTGAAGAAGAAAAGTAATCCTGCTTTTGTACGCAATCTTTTTAACAAACTGTTTATTATTGTATCCAGGTAACAAGCATGGTAAGTATTTTCATCAAACTGAGTATTTTGTATTTTAGCTGTGCTTGGCAGACTTTGGCTAGCTTCGTGTTACTAGTCTTGGCTTTTTTAGAAAAGAACCATTTAGCAAAAGGAGAAACCACCTAGCTGTGTCATCCCCTGTGCCCTCAGCTTTCATTAAGAAGCCTTGTAGCCTTAGACCCACAGCGGGGATGCTTGAGAATGCACGCGCCCCGCCAGCATGCTGCTTGGCCCGTCCCCCACCTGCCCGCTGCTTCTGAGCTGCCCCCACCGATGTCTGCCAGTGACCCCAGCAGCTCCAGGGACTGTGGCCTTGCGACAGCCGGAGCACACACAGATAGAGCTCTCCGCGCCCCATCCCCAGTCCACACCCACATCTCGCCCCTCCTCTAAGCATGACCTCACCCAGCCCATTCCCCTAGTGTGTTAAGTAACTGGAGAGATCTTCGGAAGCTGAAAAAATAAACACATTGTCTGCTCTTCTCAGAGGCTTCCCCATTCTATAGGAAAATGGAATAAGATAAAAAACAAAACAAAAACCTTGCCCCTGGGTGTTCTTAGCAGATGATCAGAGTTACGGTAGAGTGAGTGTTTCAGCCTTCTGGCCGTGTGTATTTATCCATGCATGTTTGCTTTTCCGGCCTCTTCTGTGGCTCTGTGTTTTAGTCTGTGTGCTCGCGGCTGCGGCTCTTTAGCCTGCCCGGTAGCCGTGCGTTCTGTATTAAGTCAGTGTGTCGCTGTCGCCTTCAAGGATCAGACTGCAAAGGATAAGGCCCTTCAGCACATGGCTGCCATGTCGTCAGCCCAGATCGTCTCGGCCACTGCCATTCACAACAAGCTGGGGCTGCCTGGGATCCCGCGCCCCACCTTCCCTGGGGCACCGGGGGTAAGTAGGAAGCAGGCCCAGGAACGACCGTGGCTGAGGGGTGCGAGTGGGATGCAGGTGGGCTGCCGGCCAGCATCAAGCCCTCCACCTGGCACTTCCTGTCAGTTGAGTCAGGTGTATAAAAGCTCAAAGGCCACCTTGTGAACTGATGGCAGAAGGTAGGAGAGGCGTAGGGGGCGGGGCAGGAGAGAGGAAGCAGAAGAGGAGAAAAGATGGGAGAGAGAAGAGTGAGGAAGAGGGATGAATCCTTAGACCTGGAAGACAGGGATTAAAATATCACTTCTCTGGTTCCCTTTGGCGTTGTAACCTGCCCCTTCTGCTCTCTTTATGTTTTTTTTTCTGGCCTTTGGGCTCCGTCCTGTGTCCTCTCACTTGAGGACAATTCACCCCTAAAGAGGCAAAGCATTCTATTAGTATTTTCATTTTGCTGTATGCCAAGGGCTAAGAAACATTATGCTATAATTTCTTTTAATCCTCACAGTCATCTTAAATGCCTTTGTCTGTTGTTGCCATTTTACAGATGACAGAGCTGAGGTTGCTTAGGAGCAAAAGAAGAGCTTGAGCAGCTTGACTAGAGGCAGGCTAGTGGTGTCAGGTTTTAGCTCCAGGCCTGTGTGACTCTAAAAGCTGTTGTTTCCCCTTTATCTCACGAGGCCTCTCTGGTGGGGAACAGAAGACAGCAAAGGCCTCGGGCACTCACAGAAAAATGGAGGGCCTATGTTGCTTCTCTGAACTCCTGGTGCTCTTACTGTGGGCCTGCCCTCTGTTCCCCTGGGCCTGGGGTGCTGCAACCCCGAAGCAGGATATTATTGATAGAGCACTTTGGAGTGGAGGGTTGGGAGGAAGAGAGGCGTGTACTTGGTGAAGCAGCCCCCTACTGCACACGCATTCTCTGTTAAGTGGAATGAGAACTAAAGAGCAGCTGCCTGGTCTCCTATCCTCAGTAGGATTTTCAGGACAGGGAGGGAATGGGAAGCCCTGGGTTGCTGGGCCCAGGCCAAGGGTAGGTTGTGATCTTGTGTACAGTGTGTGGTGACCCCTGTAATTAGGGAAGATGATGCCACAGTTGATAGGAGAGGGAAACCTGATGTCATTCAGCAGGGATTGTAGTATATATACATCCTGAACTGTGTTTAAGATATCGTTGCTTTTGCCTTCCAGTTCTGGCCTGGAATGATACAAACAGGGCAGCCAGGATCCTCGCAAGAGTAAGTCTGAGGCTGGTCACAGCCCACCCTGGAGAAGTCCTCCCCACACCACACTGTACCAGGGATTAGCAGAAGAAGGAGGGTTAAACAGATTCCTGCGGCCAGCAGTAGGAAAGAGACCAGCCTCAGATCCAGCAGAGGCATGAGTCCCTCATGCCACCTTAGCTATTGGCGGTCATCCTGCTGGAAACAGGAAGTGGGTTCCTGCCCCTTTGTGGTGGGAGGGCAGAGTCTGGGGTCTTCCTCTGCTGACAGAGGGCAGCAGAGCGAATCCCATAGCCTTTTCCATGCCGGCTTTCCTACTGGTAGCATGGCTAATAGAAACATCTGCAGATGCTTTGGGGGTCAAGGAAGGCAAGCTCAGGCCAGCAAAAGAGAAGAGCAATTAGGGAATAAAAGCAGAAAGGAAACCCTGCCTATTTACTGAAAGAATTTAAACAAATGCAGTAGAGCAGGAGAGGTTGAAGCATGTAATAGACCGTGCTTGGACACAGTATCTGCTGACCCCAGGCTCTGGGGGGGTGAAAAGAGGTTCAGAGGCAGACCTTGCAGCCGTGACAGTCAGGCTGTTGTCTGTCCACTTTGTCCTGTACCTGGCATGAGGTGCAGTGATTTGATCCACCTGCTGGCCTCTCTTAGAGAGAGTGCCCACCTCTCTCCACTGAGCCCTGCCTGGGATGTGCCAGCCTCTACAGGTGGGGAACACTGTGGTGAGGGGCCCCACTGAGAGGCCAGGGCAGGTCTAAATCACAGCTGCCTGTGATGTATGACTCTTGTCACCTGTTTGTCCCTAGTGTCAAGCCCTTCGTGCAGCAGGCCTACCCCATCCAGCCCACAGTCGCAGCCCCCATTCCAGGTGAGTCTTACTAGTTTTCTTTTGGGGGAGGTGGCCGAGTGGTCCCCACAGCCAACAGCCAGGCTGTTTGCGTTCCCAAAGCTGGGCGATGCCATGCTGTCTTTGCCTCAGTTGTACAACTCTGATTTGGGAATCATGGCTGCCCCTTCTACCCCTGTTCTCCTGAAGAGTGGCAACAGCCTGGAGATCAGGAAGGGGGTCCCCTACACTAGGCTTAAGTCCCCTTACTTATTTTCTAAGCGCTCTTCAGAAGGGTTTGTGGAGAAACAGGAAGGCAGATCATTTTCACGTGGGACAGTGGTCACACTTAGAAGGGGAAGTTGCGGTTCCCTCCTTGTCATAAACTGGCTGAATTGGGCAATACCCGTCGTGAGCACAGATGTGGTGTACTCTCACTTTCTTAGATAAGTAGATTCCCCTTCCTAAGGCCCTTTCTGCAAAGGAGAGCTTACACGGAAGCCCCAAATCAAAATCAGGAGTCTGGTGCACCCACCTGTCTTCTTCCCCACCCGCTTGGCCTGTAGCATCTATATCACATACGTGTAGTCACTCAGTGGACCTGCTCAAAGTGTGGTACAAAAAGTCATTGCTGTTCACTGTAGAGTTCCCAATTGAAAAATATGCTCCCAACCTCTGCAGCCTCCCAGGGAAATATTGTATAGTGTCCGTGACACAGTCTGGAAGAAAGTGGACAAACACAGAAGTATATGGCACACCTGGTCTCATGGGTCTTTGGAAGCTTCCCTCTGCTCTTCAGCCATTCTCAGCTTGGTCCTTAACGGGGCCCTTTGTCCAGGATTAAATGTCCTCCCGCCACTGCCCTCAAGCTTAGCTGCAGTTGGCGTCATGAGGAGCTCACACATTGTGCTTGTCCGGCTGGTCCCTGTCTAAGGGAGCCTTGGCTGGGTGTCCCCATTGTGTGGCTGGTGGAGGGGCTCGTGGCCTCCTCTTCAAGGACTTCCATTTCAGGCAGCCCTCCCCGGTTACTGGCCCAAGACCCGAGGGAGACAAATGTAAAGGTGACATTGGTTTTTCAGGGTTTGAGCCTGCATCCGCCCCAGCTCCCTCTGTCCCTGCCTGGCAGGGCCGCTCCATTGGCACAACCAAGCTTCGCCTGGTGGAATTCTCAGCTTTTCTGGAACAGCAACGTGACCCAGATTCGGTGAGTGTGCCCAGGGGTGTGTGTTCATCCAGGATTCGCTTCCTGCTTCTGTTCACCTTCTCATATGTCTATCCCTCATCCTTGGCCTGCCCTGGTGCTTGACAGAAACCGCATGTGAAAGCAGACAGGTAGCCAAGCAGCCCCTGTGCAGGGAGAAGGAAGGACCCTCCCCTGGGCAGGTGTGGAGAACCCCAGGGCTGCTGGATCTTTGCCACTCACACCACATACTCCAGGGAGCATTTAGGCTTGAAGGAGGGACCTTGATCCACTCTTGCCTGGCATGTGCAAGGCCTTGGGTTCCATCCCCAGCACTGCAGGGGAAAATAGAAAACTAATCACAGGTAATGTTGATTGAGTCTTGCTTTGTGGCTGGTACTGTGCAAAGATATTCAGATAATTTATCCCATTTTGTTTTCATGGAAACCTGGTGTGAGAGTAGGGATTGTCTGATAGATGAGGAAATGGGCAGGTTAAGTAACTTTCCCAAAGTCACATACATAAATCTAATGGATTAAAGATGGAGACTCAAGTCTTTAAAATTCTAAAGCCTAAACAGTCAGCTATTATTCTAGCCTGCTTTTCCAAATCTGTGTTTTCTCAAAATAGCAAATTGTTATCTTAAGGCTCAGTAACAAAATGGTACTTGAACAGCTTAACATAGAGTGCAATGCATTAGAATATCATAAACACCAGTACCGTTGGCATCTGGACTCTGTCATTTTCTTCTTTTTGTTCTCCCCCACCCCATCTTGTACTTATTGTCCCATCGTTTCCCATACATATGTGATCCTCCCTTCCTTCCCACCCCTCAAGCCCCGTACCCTTTCTTCACACCCACTCCTTGGCTGTGTATGAGAGCATTGCATCTGTGTGTGGGTGAGCTTGAGGCGAAAATCAAAGGAATCATGAGTTTGTCTTTGGGATCCTCACCGGCTCCTTTCCCCATCCTCCCCTCCCTGTCATGCACACCTCGGGTTATGAACAGCACGGAGGTCCCCCATTTGCTGTATGTTGCCAGCCTTGCTGTCACCCTGCCATCAGGAAAAGGTGTCACGTGCGTATCTGCAGTCTGTTGTAAATCACCAAGATACTGAGCAAGTGGTGACCTCTGCCAGGCTTTGCGCTCCAGCTGGGCGGGAGGCCCCTGTGGTTGTGGTGGAGGAGATGCCGGGCCGGAGGGTCTTGACCCACCTCCACTGCAGTGCAGACAGGCACCCTCAGTTCACTGACCTCCCTGCCTGTGGACTGTGAGCTCTCCTATCCAGTGGAAAACAGGGCTGCTTCTGAGTCACGGGTAAATGAAGAAAACGATGTAAAGTAGGTCATTGGACCCATCGGGGCGGGTACAGAAAATGAAGTTTTTGAGACTGAGGTGCCTTGACCTTCGCCAGTAGCTGTCTGCTTTTACAGCAGAGTGATCATGGTGGCTTAGGGTCTGTATATGCAGGAGCATTACAGTAAACAGTGAATGAGCCTTGGGTTTGTGCATTTCCTGTTCCTTCTGAGAAGTGCACAGGGCGCTTTGGTGGAGGCTGTAAGTCCTGTTTGCACAGCACCCCAGTTTACAGAGTACTTTGCCACTGATTATTCCTAATGCCCTCCTAGTGCACTGTGAGATAGGTTCTGTGTTCCTCATTTTATAGATGAAGAAACTGAGGCCCAGCACATGAAGTGACTTACTCAGGATAGTTAGCTAGTAAACAGGAGGGGTCAGGAGTCTAATCTTCTTTCTGTCTCCCTTTCCCTCCCTCCTTTCCTTTTCACTGGGGACTGGACTCAGGACTTTAATGCACACTAGGCTAGCACTCTACCACTGAGCTACACCCCAAGCCTTCCATTTCATTATGCTCTTTTCACTGCTATTAAATGCTGCTTCCCAATTTCCAAAGTCTTTGGAATTGCCTGTTCTGTCTCCTAAGTGAGCAAACCTCTCTCTCTTCTGATTGTGGCCATTTTTTAGGGATATACCTTCAAGGTGCTAGGAAACAAAAGCTCCCAAATTATTTTTGTTCCCTGGTTTAAATACTGTGATATTTTATCACCAACTGTAGTAGGCCCCTTACAATTGCTGCGTTGTCCAGTTATGGCTCTATTGGAGACCAGAATGCTGCTCTTTCATTGTTCCTTTTTTTATTGGGCTTAACATTTTGAATCAATGCCAGATTCATTCAGTCCATTCTATAAACATTTACGTGCTGGTGTGTGTGAGTCAGGGGCTGGAGAGAAGAGGGGCGCTGCTCTGCCCCGGCAGAGTGTGATGTCTGGAGAGAGGAAGACGGGTAATTATATGAGAGATCAGTGTGTTGTGCATGACTCTTTAGAGGGAGGGCTGCTGACTGCCGTGAACATGGGGACAGTGATCAGGGCAGGCTTGCCGGAAGAATTAACAGATAGGGAATGAATGAGGAAGAAGACACATTCCACAGATGATGAACCCAAAGCGTAGAAAGCAGTAAATGAAATTGGTGAGTATTTAGCAAAGCCAGAGCTCACCAAATCCCAGAATAGAGTCAGAGATACATGTTCCATGTATGGTCAGGATGACACATATGTAATCTGAATGGTCCAGCCGATCTGGCCTTTTACTACTGAAATCAAAGCTGGGCTTACAGATTGGACCCCTACACATGAGTTAAAGGGCCCTTACATGGAAATCAACACCCTTGGACACTTTGAGGAACTAATGATTGTATTTTAGGGCCTCCCTCAGTTGGGAACTGGGTGATATGGAAACCTTTTGAACACTATTGTTCTGATGTTAGGGCTTCAGTAGCAAAGAAAACGAAATTCTTCTTTTCATGGCGCTCATGCTTTTGGAGAAAACAAAACAACCACACAAATATAAATAATGTATAAGTGCAAATATTACATAAGTCTGTGGGTCACACCCAAATGCATGGGTGCTCAAGTCCCTTGTGTGAAATGGAGAAGTAACTGCATAGGAACTCCACTTACCTTCCTCTGTACATTAACTCATCTCTGTGAGGTATGATAGAAAAATACAGTGAATGTTCAGTTTTAAAAAATGATGACAGTAAGAGACACTGCCATTAATCTCTCACAAAATATTCACCCTCACTTTAGATACACTTACGCCGTTGTTTTTGCCACTTTCTGAAGCAGTTCTAGGAGTCCTGTTTCGTGGGTCTCTTCAGTTGCCTTGTCTCGGCTGCCTTGATGTCCTGAATCAGTTCAAAATGTTTATCTCTCACGGTCATTTTAACTTTGAGGAAGAGCCAGAAATTGCAGGGTGCCATATGCAGTGCGTAGGGTAGATGAAGACACACTGTAACGTTTTTACAAGCCTGCCTTATTTTTGATCACACCTTGTAAAGACAGTCATGTAAGAGGACTTCCAGCGAGGGGTGTCTTGAGGGAGATTAATGGCAATGTGTCTTTTACTGTAATAAACTTAAAAAATTTAAACATCTACCTTATATTTTGGTCAGATCACACTTATGACTTATAATACCTAATACACGTAAGTAGTGTATTGTACTGTATTGTTTAGGGAAGTATGACAAGAAACAAAAGTCTGTACACATATAGTACAGAGGCAACCAGGATGGGGTGTTTTTGATCTGCAGTTAGTTAAATGAAAGACACAGAGTCTCTGGATAGAATTCATGGGTAGAAAAATCTGGGTTCAGAGGGCCACCTCTCTCCAGTGTGCCGAGGGGTGCTCAGGGGTGCTGGATTAACAGCCTTCATGATTGGAAGTTACTTGCTCCTTAAATTAAAAATGTACAATTTCAGAAAACAGCAATACCTCCAATATATGCATTAATGTTTCTGACTTGGATTTAGTTGTATCTGTCCGATTCTGCCAACCAACTAAGAACATTCATTTAGCAGTTAAACACCAATGAGCCAAGTACGTATAAATGACTGCATGGCAGATTGAAAAGAGGATGTGCATTTGATTTTAGTAGCATGTAAGAATCTGAAGAATGATTTTTGTGCCAGAGGGAGAAAAACTGTGGTTGACTCATTGAAAGGTGGGAGAGTTAACGAAATTATTTAAAGCATTTGACAGTGTCGCAAGCACCAGCCTCTCAAATCATGTAACACGTACTTTCCTGGGCAAACACCCAATGCTGTCACAGTAAAGGTGTGGCAGTACTTCAGGACCAGGGTTGTGTTGAAAAATTTGTAACACGTGGGTGGGGTTTGTTTTTATTTTTTTGTTTTTTGTTTTTTTTTGTCTTTTTGTGACTTCCTGCACATTAATCTTACTGTATTTTTCTTCCAACAATAGGCAAGTTAAAGCCACCTAAAATATTAATTGGGTATATTTTAACATATTTGGATATAGGTTAAAATCTAATATCAAAAATTAAGCACACTGATTTGATAAAGAAGCCAACAAAATAACCAATAACTAAACAAATTGAACTTTGCATTTAAATTCTCTAAACCTTTGCTTCATACGGGCGTGTACATACATTTCTACCCTAGTTCTCCATAATGGCTTAGGCTCCTTGGAGTCCTGGGGTCATAAGATATTTTTATTACAAGAAGAGAATAGGCAGTATGGACACAAACAAATTAAGCCGCCAGGTGCAGTGCTTTTTTTCCACAGTGACTGCTTTAATCCTTACCACAGCTCAGTGAGGCAGGTAGTTGTGTTCCCTTCTGCGAAAGAGGCTTGAGGGGCTTCCGGTTTACACTAGTGACTCTGGCCAGCTTTGAACCCTCTGAACTCTTTCCCAAGAGGAAAGGAGTCATGATTGCATACGGAGGTAGCAGCTACGTCAGCCACCTCCTTCGCCTCCTCCTCAGCCCGGGGCTGCCTGTCCCCAGTCCCTGCATTTCCTGGAACTCGCTCTTGAGCTCCCATACATGTCACTAATGCCATCACTAAACACTTCACAATTTTTGTTTTTACCACTATCTGGCTTCCCTTATTTTAAAATTTTTATTAGTGTATGTTTGCAGTACTTAATGATGACGTTCATCGTGGGTATTTGGTACAGGTATATAACACATCCTGTTTCTTCATCCCCTTCCTCTATCTTCCCTCCCCCAGACCTCACTTCCAGCAGTAGTAATGCTAGAATTAGTATTAGTACTAGTAGTGAGGACCAGCACTTTTTACACATTTTCCGTGTGCTGACACCATGCATTATCTTGTGTAAACCTTATGAAGTAGTTTGCCCACTCTGAAATAGCTAACTGATGTTGGAAATAGGATGCAGATCCAGGTCAGCTGACTCCATATCCTGAGAGTGTGACCCAAAGGCTCATGGTCCGTTTGCACCTGAGTAGTCTTTTGTAGCCCAAGGCTATAAGGGGCTCCAGAAGACTTCTGGGGCTGAACGCCCCCTGCTGGCCCTGTGTGCTGTGCACACCAGGTGGCAGCGCTTGCCCAAGTTGGTGGTTGTTTGTCTTGGTAGAGAACCAGCAAGTCAGTCCCTCTGTTACCTTTGGCTCCACTAGCAGCTAAGAGAAAAACAGCAGAGGGTGAAGAAAGGAAGGACTCAAAAAGAAAGACTACTTTAGAAGTGGTTCAATGCTGGAAAATACACTCTACACGATTTCACTGTTGAGTATCAAAGGACTTCAAGTGTTAAGTGCAGGATCCTCCACCCAGGGGTGGGCTGTTGAAAAGAACCTGCCATGAATTAGGGTCTAGTTTCTGCCGGCCGAGTTGGGCAGCTGTCGCTTTACACACACGAAAACTCATCCTGGCAAGCTGTAAGCTGCATCCTGTATGTGACTGTCTATGCTGATAGAGCCTAGCCGATTCCACTGCCCCACCCCCGGCCCTGGGGCATGGTGGCTCCTGCATCCCCCACCGCACAGCCTGTCTGTTCACACTTCCCAGGTGCCTGCCGTGTTTAGTGTCTGCGGTGGCCTGGATGCCAGCGTGAGCAGGGAGGGAGAGCTGGAAGGGTTTACTTAGGTGGGAGTCACACACCCTGAGAAGGAAAACTCGGAGGGAGAGGCAAGCAGATTATTCTGTTTAGATTTTGAAGAAGTGCTCATTTGTGCTTAAAAAAGGCAAGTTTCATGGTGTGGGCAGGTTCCAAGGAGTAGAGCCACCCAGGGAAGGCTCTCCTGCGCTCAGCATGCAAACTCCTGCCAGCACTGACTGGGCTAAGCAGGAGCACCGTCCACGCGGCACTTTGACACAGGCAGTCACTGCGTCCAGCCTATAAGCAAAGGCACAGTGGCTCGGGAGCATTGACTATCAAGGACGACCACTCAGAGTGGCACTGTGCCAAGTTTTGGCTCCACTGTGGGTCCTTCACCACTCTTCTCCACTTTGGAGAAATAAAGACACTAGTCAGAAGTAAAACTGCTGCCTCCGAAGAATGAGCCTCCTGAGCGAGGCTGGATGTCGCAGGGACCTTCATTTTGGGTGGACTTGGGCTGGCCTTTCTTCACTGAGCTCCTTTTCCATCCCGTGGTTCTGGGATTCTTCTCAGGGGCTGGGGCTGGGAGCGAGAGAAGCAGACTGACTCCACCTGTTCTCTAGGACACATCTTCTGTTGTGCTCCAGGGGACTGTCTTCTGCAAAGAAGGGTGAGGGTTTGACTCCAAACCCGCCGGCTGTGTGAGATGTGGGGCAAATGACTTCGCACTCAGCCTCAACTTCCCGTCTGTGAAGTGAACAAAGTAGGGCCGCTTTTGCAGTGCTCCTGTGAGGATTACATCGTGAGCGCTCAACACATGTTTTTCAAAGCTGTCTTTACAGCGTTACAGTAGGAAACTGGGCCAGAGATGCGTGCAGCAGCCAAACTTAGGACAGTGTGCTCATCAGGTGTTTTAAACTCTATTGTAATTCAGGTGGGAGCCACGATTTTTTTTTAATAAATTATTTTTTTTGTATAGGTAGCAAATTCCTGTGGTCAAAAAGCCAGAAGTAGGGCTGGGGATTTAGCTCAGTGATTAGAGTGCTTGCCTTTCAAGCACAAGGGCCTGAGTTCGATCCCCGGCACCACAAAAAAAAAAAAAAAAAAAAAAAAAAAGCCAGAAGTATAAAAGAGTAGGAGGGAGATTTCCCTGCCCTCTAATTTTGTTCCACCCCTGAGAAGGTAGCCAGTGCTACTATAGCTGTCCTGTGAATCTTTCTGGAGATTCCATAATATGAATATATATTCTCCACCCCACCTCCCTTTTTAAAAGAGACTGATCCACTGTGTGCTTTCGGGTAGAGGGTGGCTACAGGAGGTAGGGAGGATGCTGCTGGTCCAGGTGATGAGAGGCCCACAAAGGCCTGGGGACTGAGGCAAAGGGTGAGTCAGGTGACTGCTGCCAGACTGAGAGGCTGAGCATGCACAGAACAGAGTGGGAAGCAGGACTCCTTGGTGCCTTGGCGGTAATGGAGTTTCTCCTCAGTCTCAAAATATGATTGATCCAGGACACAGGGACTCAGAGTTTAAGTCACTCAGCCCAGGACACAGTTCATAGATGACAGAGTTGGCTATTTGAACTTTATCTGATGCAAAACTAGTGCAGTGAGGCATTTTAGGGAATGGCAGCAGTCTCCATCAGAGTGAGGTGCCGTCCTGTGCAGGTGCCTTCCCACGTACTGTCCTCCAGTGTGTGAGCAGGTAATGCTGGTCCCGCTATCTGTGAAAGTGGGAGGGCCTGGCCCTTTATCCTCATCCTAAGCTACCAAGGGGGCCTCTGGGATTTATGAGTTGGGGAGCCCCTGTTCTCCCCTCCAGGGAGCAGCAGACCCCTGGCCAGCCCTGCCTTGAAGTTTTGCAAATACATCCTGCAGATAACCTTGTTCTTTTCCTTAAAGCACTTGGTCAAAGAGCCAGAGATGATTTAATTTTCATATCTTTATAGCTTCTTCTAAGGCCTACATTTTCAGATTATTAAAATTCCTGTGTCAGGCCGCAGGTCTTGACTTTGCTTTGGCAAAGGTGACCAGAACAGCTCGGGAAGTGTGACGTCGATGAGGCCTGTCCCAGAGGGCAAGAGGGATGGGGTTGGAGAGGTAAGACCTGAAGCAGAGGGGTCAGGCCCAGATTGTAGGCGCACCCTCGCCTGTGTCCTGGGCAGGTTGAAGAAGGGCACGTGTCACCAGCGCGCTCCTGAGCCCTCAGAGTGCTGAAGCCGTTGCTGCCTGAGTCCAGACCGGCCGGCTGAGAAGTTGCAGTTTCTGGTCCTTTAGAAAACTGCCTCTTTCTCTCCCCCAGTGCTGGGCTTGCCTGTAGATCTCCTAATAGTAACCTAGCACACCAGCACCAGGGCGGCTCTCTAGGGCTGCCCAGAACCTATATGTTTATGTTTCATTTGACCTTCACACTTGACCCTGGAGAGGAACAGACCAGGTAGCATCCCTATGTTCAGATGAAGAAGCCCGAGGCTCAGAAAGGCCAAGCGGCCTGCCTCAGGCCATACAGCTCAAAAACAGCCGAGCCTGGATTCTGACATGTATATCATTAGTATGTCCAGCTCGTGCTTAAATAATTGGTCGGAAAGTACACTTGGCTTGCCAGCTTCTTGGAGGAAGGCTGCAGCTGGTTTCACGGTGGGCTGTGCTCAGCCTCTGGACCTCCCCAGGCTTTTCTCCTGTATTCTACCAACTGCGGTCTTCCAGGAGGCTGAGAGGCAGAGCATCTTCCCAGGGTGGAGGCAGCAGTGGGTGTGGTGGGGACCCTGCCCCCTGCGGTCCTGCTGATGCTGAGCTGTCCTGAGACCTCATCACGCCTCTACACACCCTTCTGTGGCAGCAGCCTGTCTGCTGGGTGGTTCACACTGGGTGTCTCTGAGCTGTTCTGGGAACTCACCCTCTTTCTTCATTAGCCTTTGGGGATGAAGCAATTGAAAGCATCTGGAAATCCGGGTTTTATAGACGTTTCACAGAGGCCCCGCCAGGCTCCATCTGCTTTCCTTGGCAGGTCAGCTCCCTGCCCGCCTGCCTTCCTTCCCAGAGGCTGTCCACACTCAGCTGGTGGCCCTTTCCAGCTGCCCTTCTCCTAAGGAAATGGCAGTCTGTCCCTCTGTCCCTCTGTGGAGAGGTGGAGATGGGAGGCTGCATCCTGGCATGAGATGCAGGAAGTGCTCCCAATGATATTTCCTTCTGGGAAGGAAAAGCGAAGGCTGAGGACACGGCAACGTGCAGGGCCAGGTAGCCAGACAGTCAGGATGAGGCTGGTGCCCTGAGCAGTGAGCAGGGAGAACTTGCTTCGTGGAGGTGCACTTTCTCCCTGGTGGGAGCACAAGCGCACTTCTCTCCAGTCCCTCCTCTGAGCTGAAAGTGCAAGTCAGTTTCTTGGCTCGCTCTAGCTCCCTTCCTCCCAGTCACTTTCTTGGCTTGACTCCGCAGCCATTCTCTGTCCCTGCAGGGCCTGGGGGCCATCGGAGGCTACCCAAGCTTCCCTGGGGGTGGCCGCACAGACATCCAAGCTGCAACTTGACAGGAGGCAAATGTGGGTGATTTGTCCTTGTTCTGTTCCGACTTGTACGTGAGCATCCTTTGACGTGAGTTATTTGTCTTGGTTTCTTTAAATTCCTAAGTGGATTATAATTTTTTCTTTTGGTATTATTTGACAGCAGTCATTTTTCAAGGTTTTACTACGTTCTTCAAATACTTGGAATTTTTAGAACAAGTTTAGGAGAAGAGCGCCATCTTCAGGTCAGGCGGTACAGGGCGATGTTGTGGCCTATTGAAGGGTGCAGATTTATTTATAGGACTTTCCTTTCCTTTCCTTCCCCCCCAAAAGAGGCCACTTCATCAAAGGTCTTTAGAATAGAACAAGTTAGCAGTCCTTTTAAAAGGGGAGGAAAGAAAGAAAATAAAGCCTCAGTGACTATTTTTGGAAGCTGTACTGTTCTGGCTTGTCTCATCTTCACTGATGGGCAGTGGCCCAGCCTGCCCCACCCCACTTTGGACGCCAGACCTTGTTTGCTTCCCAGACAGAGCTCAGGATATAGGAATCTGGAGAAGGCACTGTGTTCCCGAGGGAAATGCAGGGGTCAGGCCATGCTCCCTACCTCAGCTGTCTTGCAGTTAGTGATAGCAGATCAGTAGGAAGCACCTTCGTGTGTCTCTGCTTTAAATTTTAGTAGTTGCATTTTGTAGCTGTCAAAGGGACAGCATTGACTTCAAACTATCTCATCCTAAGAAATATCACAATTACTTGGACTAATAATGACAAATCGTGTGCTAGGCACAGTGTTGTTTCTTTTCCAGGCATCCACTTGTATAATCTCAGTCACCTGCAGAGTTAGGGACTCAGATTGTCCCAGGGTTATGGCTGTGGGGACCGTGGCAAAGAGGCCTAAAGTCACCTGTCCTAGATGATTCAGCTGGGAAGTGGTACCAGTACCTGATTTAGACCCAGATTCCGACTGACTAGTCTAGGTCTCTTCACTCCTCTCTGCAACCTCCCTGAGCCGCAAAGAGCAAAAGAGGGGCAGGGACCAGGAAGAAAGGGGCCTGCAGAAGAGCTCTCGGGAAGGAGGAAAGTCCTTTGTTCTGCCGCAGGGAGTCTAACCCTGTGCAAGCAAACGTGTTAAGTTCTTAGGATTGCAATCACCTTTATCACCGTTTACAACTGCTATGAAGAATAACTAGAGGGATTATAGTGATAGAGAAAATAAGCGTTTCCCCAAGTCACAATAGAAATCCGTATACTAAGATTGTGTCAGTTGCTTGCGGTGGGACTTTGCTGGTGTGGTGTCTGTTTTCCTGGGGACCCCCACACCCCCACATGCACACAGGCGCCAGCTGCAGGAAAGCTTTGCAGTCTGACCCAAGTTCCTTCACAGTCCAGGGAACTCATGGCCAACATCGAATAAACATCCTGAAGTCATATTTTTGTTTCCTTTTATAGTTCTTTCCCTTCCTCAAAATCTCCATGATGTTCCAAGTTAGTTTTTGACCGTTTATTTAAGTTTATAAAGTAATACTTGCTTCTTATGTGTAAGCCAGTTGGAACCATGTGGCCCATGAGGAAAAGCGGAAGACTGGTGCCCTGCGTGTCCTCGTTGCCCAGTCCCGGTCCTTCGGGACAGCCATGTGTACGCAGCCTTTTAGCCATTTCTTTGTGCATATATCTGCATGTGTGTAACTAACATGCCTGTGCAGTGTACCTCCATCCATCAGTTGTAGACATACTCAGTCCTTACTATGGAAAACTAGGATTTAACTCTCCAAAAACATGTACCTACTTCTTCTGTCCGCTCTTTCTTCCCCTTTCCCAGTGTAGTTTTACCAGTTTTTGGATTAATTGACATTTAGTATTTATAATATATTTAAAAAGCTAAGTGGTTTCTAAAATTCCATGAAATGAAATTAGAACTCGAGACAAACACAATGAGTCCTCAAAGGTTTCTATTTTGAGGACGTTACCTCCATGCCCAAGTGGCTGAAACAAACAGAAGGGGCAGGCTGTCTCTGCCAAAGGAAATCAGGCCCTGCCGCCTCTCCAAGGCTGGTGACTTGAAATCAGACCCTGACTGTTGGCATCTGAGTGGCTTTATTCCTGCCAAGAGGTGACTCTGTTTCTAAGAATACAAAAGACTAAAGAAGGTGTCCTGGAGACCACAGCACTGCAACAAACAGACCTTGGTTCTCACCTTGATTCAACCTGCGTAGGTCAGGAACCCTACAGCCCCCAAAGACAAAAGGCTGAAAAGAACAAATCTACCTGATACATTTGGGGTTCAAGTTTTAATAAAATTAATACCTAAAAACCAGTTAGTGAAGCTGTAACTACTTCTCATCTTGCCTGTTCTCCTTATAAGGGAAGAAGCCCAGAGTGGGTTCTTTACTTGCCTTCCGCCTTCTCATATAAATCCCGTTTTCTCTCCAATAATGGCACTTTGCCCGAACTATAGGTGGCACACAAGACCATGGGGGTGCGGGGGAAGCAATTCTATTCTACAGGGCAGAAAAACAAATGCTCTCAAAAGAAAGTAATTATTTGTGCAGAAACAGGGCAGATGTTAATGAGTCATATAAGTCAAAGCCCAAAACTAGTTTCCTTAATACTCAAAGCAGAGGTTAACTTTGACTTATACACTTAACAAGTCTTACAGGCACTTGATGGAGGTACAACTAATCCTCAACATATCAAGGACACCAACCAGAATGATATTCATGCTGTATATGTTCCTTTGATGGATTTTAGAACAAGCAGCATACTTACTATTTTATGCCAGGCACTATGCCAGGCACAGGAAATCCATGAGCTACCACTCCAAGGTGCTTATCTTCACAGGCTCTAAAAAGTGACTGAATGGAAATAGTTTTTTGCTCCTATAACCAGAATCATGTTGCCTATATAAATACACGTTCTCTCAGATTCCTACGGAGAAGATGGGGATGTTAAAGATAGTCAACTACCTCTCCTGCATGCCATGTAACTTACATCTTCATTCGCCTGCTACTTTTCTAAGAATGACATCATTCTCCAGCATTAAATACACAGTATTATTCATTAACAAGAATAATAAATGCAGAATCCACCTAGAAAATATGAAAAGGGTTTCATTAAGTTTTAGGTAAAAACCATGGTGACCACTAAGTTACCTGTTACAGGTGTGAGCAGAATCCCACTCTAGTATACAGTTCTGAAGATTGTCTTTTCTTGCAACTTTTCTCAGGTAGCTACAGGATGTGTTTCCAAAAAAATTAAACGGTACATAAAAAAGATAGGTCTATCACAGTGGAAATGTAAAGGAACCGGCCAGGTCAACAGCTGGCCACAGACTTGCCCAGTAACAAGTCCAGAGGGACCGAGGGCTGAGGGCTACTCCAGCTTTCCTGGCCATCTGCACAGTTCTGTTAGAAACACTGGCAGGGTACTTATGTAAGCACATATTTAACAAGCAAATAAAGGAGGCAATGACGTGCTCCAGAAACATTAAAATCACCTTTCACAAAAAGTCGATGAAGCAGAGTTGGAAGGGCTTAGACAGTTTCTTCTGGGAGATGGGATGGTTGTTGTCTGCCTCGAATGAAGGACTGTGGCCTTGGCAAATCCACGTTTCATTCTTTTTTCAATTTTGATGTTTATTTGCCTGTGTTCGTAGTACATAATGATTACCTTCATTGTGGGGCATCGGTACGTGGATCCGTATTTTATTCGTAACCCCACAGCTGTTCCTGCACATGTGACCTCAAGTCAGGTCATCTCTAAGCTGCTTTCTCATTTGTAAAATTACTTCTGAAAAATCCGCCTACCGCATGGTCATGAGGCAAGGATCACCTGAGATCTCGTTGTCTCTCGCTCGCTCTCTCTCACGCACACACTCGCGTGCGCGCGCAAACACAAACACACGGCTACACACCCAGCAGACACAAGCGCTCGCCTTTCCTCTGGCCGGCCGAGAGAACCTGCCCCAGCAGCTGCTTCCCAGGGGCTGTAGTCAAGCCTGTGAACAGCCACATGGCTTCGTGACTTGCTTCCAGCTTTTGGATCATTTGTGTTTATTTTTCTTCTCTAGGCAGGAGCAATAGCTAAGGCAGGAGAGTTCTTTTAACCCTAGGATCTAGTTAATATGACACGATAATAACCCTAACAATAGTAATCTCAGCAGCTACAGTTTATGGAGCACGCCATGTCTGCCAGGGCCCATGCCGGTACCTTCTCTAATCTTCACAACAGTCCTTTTTAGAGGCATTGTGTCCCCATCCTACACACGAGAGAACTGAGATTTCTGGTTTGGGTCTGGTTCTGGTTTTCGTGCTTTGTTCTCAGCGCCTTGCTTTTCAGCTACACCTTCATGGCCCTTTTGAACTCAGATAACATTTATCCTCCTTTTTCTTCCTGACCTCACGACAAGGAGCGAGCAGAACAGGGGCATTGCAGTGTCAAGCAAGAAGCCGTCAATCCTGCTCCGGCCTCGCTTGAGCCCAGCCGGGCGACCTGGGTTCAAGTCACAGTGTCCCTGGGGCACTGCTGTGCTCCGTTTGTTCTCTGGACTCACTGCCTTGGGGGCATCACAGCGGATGGGTGCGGCACCCCAGACCTGGGCAGGGCTCACCGCTGTCTGCAAGTGTGTGTTATTAGAAAGCGGACATGCTGACAGCCAGGCATCTGGTTAAACTCTGCAGCCATGTACTCTACATTCATCTTTCCATCTCTGATTGCTATTACCCACGGATCTAAGACACCCACTTTACCCAGTTTAGTTCTGGCAGCTCCTTAATAGCCGGAACTGTGCCTCATCTGTGCCTCATACCTTTCCGTGGGCTTTTGATTATAGTTGAAGAGACGATATAGCAACATGTGAGAAATTCTGTAACAAGACCAAAATTATAGTCTCATAACCTCACTCTCCTAGCACAACGGCTTTGACTTTGTACTTCTTAGTGTCTTTCAATGTGGCACAGTGTCTTCTTTTGTTACGGCTCACTAGTTGTCGACCTTTTCTGAAAGCCATCAGCCTTCTAGTGCCTACACCTTGGTCTGTGGAAGAGCTGGACAAGTTCCCCTTTTTTATTTCACCTGGAACCTTTTCACTCTTAGAAACCTTGATAGAGTTGTCACTCTGTGGTTGACTAAGAGAGGCCCTGGCCCTCCCCTGGAAGATACCAAGTGGCACTGCCCATGTGTGGGGCACTGCCGTCAAATGCGTTGTCCAGCCTCCTGCCTTTTTGCGTCATGGCTGAAGATCCACTGGCATGGAAGGTCATGGAGTTAAACAAGGCCTTCTCGGGGTGTACCTAAAGGGTTTGTGGCTAGTTAAAAATGCTTCTTTGTGTCAGTACTTGCTTGGTTTGCTTTCGTGTGTGTGTGTGTGTGTGTGTGTGTGTGTGTGTGTGTGTGTGCGTGCGCATGTGCTGGGGATACACTCAGGACCTTATGTATGTGAGGCACATACTCTACCACTAAGCTACACTCCCAGCCTCTGTTAGTGCTCTTAGTGTGCTAATATTCCCTGTAAATCTTAAAGAACAGAGGTTTTATAAAAATAATAACAGCTAGCGTTTATTGAGTGCTTACTCTTTGTTGGATCTAGGAGCCCTGGTAAACTCTTTATATGCAGTGTCTCATTTAAACCCCCTAATAACCATAGAAGATAGATGCCCTCATTGCCCACTTTCTAGACTCTGGGGAGCACTTACCCACTGCCATATCTACTTGCAGTGGGCACAGTCTTGTGCTGAAGCAGGCTGAGTCCAGACCCCACAGTCTTACTAACTGATGTTTAGTACTTCTGGAGGAAGCTCTGACTAAGCCATCCATTATTTGTGGCTTCTTTAGGATTGGACTCAGAAGGACAGTAGTTGGTGAGTTATTGATTTAAACTTGGAACATGAGTGGGGACTGCTAGGTGAAGAAGGGAGTGGGGCTGCTTCTATGAATCTCACTGCTGGGTTCTGAGCCCCCTGGATCCCCTGCGGCCCCGGGCTTCACTGTGTCATGTTCAGCTGATGTTAATGCAGGCACAGAGGGCCTGGAGGAGGGTGTCCACACTGGTGGCTGTCAAACTTGGCTGCACATGGAAAGTTTTCCAGGGAACTTTAAAAATTCTTCATGCCTCAGTTCATCCCAGGGATTCTCATTTTGTCTGGGTGGGGCCTGGGTATTGGTGCTTTTTAAGTGCTTGGGGATTGGGATCAGCCGGGGTTGAGAACCTGGGTTTGTACACACCTTTGTAGTCCAGTTACCACATTACATGTACACCAAAGCAAGGGAAGAAAGAGTGTCCTTTGCAAGTTAAATGATATCACAGAGTTGGAGGGATTGATTTCTTTTTTGTATTTTTATTCACAATTGAATGACATGGCCATGTATGGCCTTGTGGATCCACTATGCTCCTTGATAGTCACATTGAACAGCCCTTGAGCAGAATTTTTAGATGGCTTCCTAAGGGAACTGGTGACACAAAGGCTGAGCACGCTTATTCCTGCTAAAGAAGGAAGTGGGTGTCATTGCTTGGACCATTGTGTCTGCATTGCTACTTGGGGAGCTGGGGTGTGAAATGCATTCTGGGTGATGACGTTAGCTAACTACAAACATTTCTCTTTACGCTTACTCTGAATAATGGGCATGAAAGAATATCACTGTCATTTTGAGTCAGTTGAAACTGGGTCATAGAGTTGTTTCTTGGTTTGATAGCTCAGCACTTATGCAATTATTACTATGCCTTCAGGAAAGCCTTTTTAAGGCATTTGGGGAGATATATGACCTCATCAATAAAGTAGAATGATTGTTTTAACCCTAAACTCTAATGGTTTTTCTCATTCATCTTTTCAAAGGCACAAACATTAGGCTGGCTAAGGCCTAATTCCAGAATTTCAAGACTACTGCTCTTTATCATGTTCAAGTTGCTTGTACCCCAGGTTGATTGAAGAGTTTGTAATGGGAATATTTCTGTTGGTTTCTTACAGTACAACAAACACCTCTTCGTGCACATTGGCCATGCCAACCATTCTTACAGCGACCCATTGCTTGAATCAGTGGATATACGTCAGATTTATGACAAATTTCCTGAAAAGAAAGGTGGCTTAAAGGAACTATTTGGAAAGGGCCCTCAAAATGCCTTCTTCCTCGTAAAATTCTGGGTGAGTACAACATTGCTGTGATTGCTGTGGTTTGTGCCTAAGTGTTCACATCTCATGTGTGAGCACCGCTGGCCATCGATCCGCAATGGCGCTGTCTCGGTGTGCTTCTGCGCAATTGCCAGGGATTCTGGGCCCGCACAAGTTGGGCTGTCCTTGTGTGACCTTGCGCATCCACAGGGTGGCTCCTTGGCATTTGCAGTTTCTGCCCCACTGAAGGGCAGCCTCTCCCAAGGTTCAGGGTATACTCATGCAGCAACTCTCAGGTGGCTGGAGTTACAGTGGAAAACACGGCTTCTGTGACCTTTTTTCTTCTCACCCATTAAGCAAAACAGCCTGTAAATTTTGCTGAAGCATAAGGCCCAGATTTGACATGAGGACACAGTTATGTGCCTCAGTATTTGCTGCGTGTCAGAAAGAAACCAAATTGCCTGTGCCCAGGAGATAACTTCATTCATGCCTGAGTAGAACCTAGGCAGATCCCCGTCACTGCACGTAGGCCTTTGCTGATGGCCTGAGGCCTCTGAGGAAAGGTTTGCTGTCCTTTCTCTACTAGTCAAGTTTGGGGGATTGAGGGCATCTGAGCAGCCTCAGACTGAGCAGGCCTCAGATGTCTGTGGAGCCGGAGACCAGGTAACTTCCTAGCACTGAGAGTTTAGAATTCCCGTCTTTACACGAATATAAAGCTTTCAGTGTTTGTGCCCCTTAGCATGTCATGAAGAGGCCTAAATGACCCAGCTCTGGGGCATTGTCTTCTTGGGTCCCATCTAACCCCTTTGTCCCGCCTGTGTATCCTGTGCCCCACTTTGCAAATGTTCCTATGCACTTGTCTTTTTCCTTTTCCTCTTCTGCCACCAACCTAGTTCCTCCTGTTACAGCACCCTCCTCATTTAAGTAGGCCATTGATTTTTCTTTTAGTCCATTGCATTTTGTAGTTAATCAGTCCCCATGCTGGGTCATAATTATTTGGATGTGCATCGCGCTCCAGTCTGGACTCTGACTGCCGGCAGGGGACTTTATTCATAGAATGGCTTCCATTTACTGAATGCCTGCTGTGTGCTAGGAGCCGTGCTAAATGCTTTACATGCATTTCATCTAGTCCTCACAGCTTAAGTGGAATTTGCCTTGTATCCAACTAAGAAAATAGGCTCAGAGATGACAAAGGACAAGCTACTTGTAGCTTGGGGACCTGGGACTTGAAATCAGATCTCTTTGACTTTATGTCCCTGCCGTGTTTCCTGCTGCTGAGCACCCCCTAGACTCTGGCGGCAGGTTTGGTCAACATTAGACTCTCCATATGTCTTAACACCAAGCGAATGCCCTACCTTAAAAGCCTAGCAAATATAAGACAATGGGGAAATTAAAGAAAAAAAAGAAAAAATCCATGTTTAAAATTCCATGGAGGGAAATTTGCATATTTAGTTTGTTTAGTTAGTCCTTCCCTGGTAACTAGATTTTGTTTTGTGTGTTCATGTTGACAGCTGGGTGGAGGTCGCCTTTTCCTTGTAATAATATTCATGAAATTGGTGACACATAGGTAACCTGAAGAAGCAGTCCTGATCACTTTTCTTTTCTAGATGGGCGGCTGTCTTCTAGTGACTGGGGGATCCGTTGTTACATGCTGTTAACGTGGCGTCTTTTACATGGGGCCATTGAACCCCTACAGGATTGATGAGGTCAAAACTAATTTTATTATAACACCGTGGCATGATTTACATTCTGCTGATATTCATGCTGATGGTAAAATGCCGAGGGTGCCGCTGCTGGGGATCAAAGCAGTGGTCTAAACTTACAACACACACGTAGTTTAAAAGAAGAGAGCAGTTCAAGCCAGGAGTGTCCCTTAGGGATTTTCTGACATTTTAAACGTCATTTTACCAGTGTTCGAAATGAATGCTGTAAGCCTGTCACTTATGGCAAGCAACTGGCACTATTTGTTGCTGCAGATAAAATTCGAGCTCACAGAGGAAAATTCGAATTTTGGGGTGTTAGTATCCATCTCAGTGAACTTGACAACTTCCCAATAAAAGACTTTTCTGATGAGATCCACAGTGGTAGTTAAAAACCGAGGTTTGATATTGTGCTAGAAGTTAGTGGAATTTAAGGAAGCACAGTACAAAAAGTTCATTGATACAGTTTCAGATTTGAGTTTTGATGTACTGTTAAGTAAGATGAAAGGGGAAAAAATGGTAAAGTGTAGTTACACTTGTTGCAAATAGGGAGGGGTGGGTGAATGGAAGGGAGGAGAAGGGGGGAAGAGGGGGGAAAACCAAGATGTATCATGTACAGGTACAAAATAACCATGTTGATTATGATCATTATGTATACAATGTACCAATACATGTTCTTGGTAAAAAATAATAAAAAAATTAAAAAAAAAAGAAAAAGGACTTGATTCTCTCGAGCCTGTTGCAAAATGGAAAAAAGCCCAGCCCTCCTTATTTTTTTTTACATATAGGCTTGCTTGCTTGCTTGCTTGGTTTTGGGATGCTGAGGATTAAATTCAGGGCCTTGCACTTGCTAGGCAAGCGGTCTACTACTGAACTAAATCCCCAACCCCCAGGCATGCTTACTTTCTTAAAAAGATGTGTCTTAGCATGTAATAAGCTTATTTTTTGAGGTTATTAGTTTTTTAGGTAAGGTTACAAGTATTTTGAAAATTTCTCAGTTTTAATGTCCAATACAGAAAATATAGATAGATCTGATCTACAGTAAACAAAAACTTTCTGAGGTCTTCAGTCTTTTTTTTTTTAAGGCTATGAAGGGGACCTGAGAGCCACAGTTGTGAAAGATATAAGAGATCATTGATCCAAGTTAATTAAAAATGAATTAGAAATTATAAGATATGATGAAACCATCCTCAGTGTTTTTGAATTGAACAGTAGTGATTTTAAATAATAAGGTTTCTTATAATTTTGTTTGAATATAAATTGGTATAGCAAGGGTACTTACAAATTTTTTTCTTCCTCCAAAATTTCCCTTTTTTTTTCTTAGAGGACAATTTTAATAAATGCTTTCAATAATGGAGCCCTTCAGTCACGGCTCTTCAGGTAAGGAGCTCTAGAATGCAGATGTGTAGAGAATGGTAACCAGTGTGAGATGTGTGAATTTAGAAACAGTTACTCTGCGATCAGACATTTATTTATTAAATGAAGATTTACAGGATTAAATCGAACACTTCTGTGAATATGATAGAAAAAAGTCACTCCTTCAGTATAATTGTTGGGAATACTTAACCTTTATAAGGAAATTCAGTCACAACTATGTTAAAATAAAAGAGAAAGTGATTTAAATTAGGTTTGCAGTTTGAAATCTCATTGGCATCCATCTTTCATCATCAGTAGATTCTGGTGGGTGCTTCTTCATTAGGTCTAATACTGCTTTTGATGCATCTTCTCAATTAGCAGTTTGCTTAGCAGATTTTCCTGTTTTTGTGTGAATTCAGTAAATTACAACAGAGACCCTATACCAGACCCTCCTCCCGTTCCCTGTTTCCTAACACACCAGAAATCTCTAGGATATCAAAATCTTACTTCGTTCATTGGATTCTTCTGAAACTCTGTTTTCAGAGTGTTTGCTGCCTCCTGCTTGGGCTCAGTCTGGCTAGATCTGGGAGGGTGGAATCTGCTGTGGAAGAAATTCTAAATACTACATTCCTACAAGGGCCTACACGTAACCCCAGTGTAGGCACCTCGGCCCTTTGCCCCTTGGATGTTTTGTGGTGAATGGGTTACAGGCAGCCAAGCAGCCTCCCTCACTGCTTTCACGGTGGAAGATTCTGACTGGCATCCTACAACACGGGTTCAAAACTTAAACGAATGGTAGAGCCATAGATGCCAGTGTGGATGCCCTTTTCCAGATGGGCCTTATAGTCTGTCACATCTTAATGCTGTGGGACATGCAAGAGTTCCTCTCAATGACTGTCTCTGGGGAGATCTGTCTTTTAAAAGAGCCTTACTGAGTTACACTTTACATGCCATAAAATTTGCTCGGATTAAGCGTATAATTTAATGATTAAAGAAATTTACAGAGTTGTGTAACCATAACTACAATCAAATTTGCAGAGTTTCTATCACTCCAGAAGATCTTTTTTGCCTGTTTGTAGTCAGTCCTCGTTTCTATCCCCGATAATCTACTTCCTGTCTGTATGGCTTTCCCTTCTCTGGACATTTCATGTAAATGGAAGCATTCAACGCATGGCCTTTTGTACCTGGCTCCTTATAATGTTGAGGTACATTGGTTTGGTAGCATGAGTTAGCAGGTTAGCTCCCTTTTATTGCTGAGTAGAATCTCATTGTGTAGGTAGGCCATATATCTTTCCTTAATTCTTGCACTAGGTGATAGGCTTGTAGATGGTTTCCGCTTTAGGCTATTACAAATACTGCTGTGGAGTCTATGTACAAATCTGTGTGGACCTGTGATTTCATGGGGAGGGGCTGTCACTACCTAGCAGTGGAAGTGCTAGGTTATGTCTGTGTTTGGCATTTAAGAATCGGAAAAGACTTTATAAAAGTGGTTATAGCAGTTGACATTCCCACTGGTGAGATCTAAGGAGTTCACCTTCCCCTTCAGTGGCTCTGTCAGTGTGCGCTGGGGCAGGAGGAGATTACAAGGGACGCTGTAGAGGGGAAGTGGGTGAGCCAAGTCACTGGACAAAGCACGTTGGGGTGTTGTAGTTGGGCCGCTCCTGTGTGGGAAAGATCAGTGGTTAGAAATTTTGGAAAGACAAGGAATCTAGATTTAATTGCATGGGCAGTAGACAGAAGCCAATGATTTTAACACTTTTTCAGCAGGGAGAATACCGTCAGGGAAGTGTTGCTACTGAGAATTTTAGAGAATTCTGTGTATTTTATCTTTTCTAGTTTACTTCTTTATCTTTTCCTTTTCATGGCTAGCTTATCCAAAATGCTTGGCACCAGAAATGTGTCAGATTTTAGAGTTTCTTAGATTTTGGAATATTTGCATAGACTTTAGTGGTTTAGTATCCCTAATCTGAAAATCCACTCAGAAAGTTTTGAAGTTTTCCAGCACTCTGGGAGCCTGAGTCAGGAGGATCGAAAGTTCGAGCCCACCCTGGGCAGTTTAGCAAGACCCTGTCTCAAAATTAAAAGGGTCGGGGATGTAGGTCAGTTGAATGCTCCTGGATTTAATTCCCACCTCCCCAGAAAGGACTTTGAGAGTTTAGAACATTTCAGACTTCAGATTAAGGATGCTCAACGTGTATTTTTTTCTTTTTGCCTTTTTAAGATTTGTGCCAGTGTTTTATACACTATATTTAATTTCATAGAGAAGAAAAGTGATTTTGCAGGAATAGGAGCAAAGGGGCCATGATTATTCCCGCTTTCCACATAAAGAAATCGAGTCTCAGAGAGTCACAGAGACTCCTGTAAAATTGCACAGGTAATAAATGCCGGATCTGCTGGACTCCAGAATCCAGTTCTTTGTGTAAACTACACACAGCCTCTTCAGAGGCCATGGCTCTGTCACCAGGAACTGTACTAGTATGATTTTCTTCAGTGGGAGCCGGTGGTAATCCCTGAAGTGGAGCAGCATGGGTAGTCTGTCTGTAAGGCCCCGTTGTCAGAGGGATGCTTCAGTGGATGTTTACATGGGCCCAAGGGGTATGTGCATAGGTGTTTGTGTGTATTATAATGTTTTGATATCGTAAACAATCAAAAACAACCTTTCTGACTTGGGAGATGTGGCCCCTTCTGGCTCTCTGGCCAGTTCTTAGAGACACCAGAGGCTCATCCAGGAGTGTGACTTAGATACTCCGACTGGCCAGTCCACAGCCACACCTACTCTGTGTGCCCAGGCCCCAGTGAGGCCATTCCTCCACCCTCGTCATCCCAAGCCTGGCACCAGGGGACCAGGGAACTGCCCCCCAGAGCCCACGTCAGCCAGGATTGTTCCAGTTCGCCAGTTCTGAGCCCCTTCCTCCGCTCTCTACTCCTGGGTTCTCCACAGAGACCCCAAGGAGGACCCTGACTTCGCCTTCTCTGTCTTCTGCCTCCTGACCACCCCCTCGCCCTTTGCAGGGGAACACGGTGGCACACCTCCTGTCCCTAGGACCTACGAGAATGACAGACTGCTTTTCTGAACCTGTACAGGTATCTCTGCTTGTGACCAGCACCCAGTAGACATAAAAAAACACAAACTGTAACAGTTTGAGGTAACAGACTGCCATTACAGCTTGAGTAGCTTTGTCTGAAATGCTGGGGGCCAGAATTGTTGCAGATTCTGGAGTTCTTCGGACTTTGAAATATTTACCTAGACTCATGTTTTAGTGTGTCCTTAATTCAACAATCCTGAATCTGAACTGCTTCATAATCTGAAGATTTTTGAGCATCACATCAGCACTGAGAAACTTACAGATTTTGATTTTTGGATTAGGGATGGATGCTCTTTCCCTGTACTGGGAAATTTAGGTTGCATCTTTAATCTTACCAGGGAGGTTAGTAAAATTCTATTCAGAGAATAGAAGCAGCATAGATTTTACATTGTAATTATAAAGGTAACACAATATTCTAGGTAGTTTTAGGAATAGATAACTTCGTTCAATCCTAAATGCACGTTGAATACAACCCAGTATGAGCATGAGTGTGCAGTTCTGGTGAAGGAAAACCTTAAACTAGATATCCTTTTTGTCTTATCAAACACTCTTCCACATAGCCAAGTGTTATTACATTCCTAATTATCTTTTTTTTTTTTTTTTTTTTTTTTACTTTTTTGGTGCTGGGCATAGAACTCAGGACCTTCTATGTGCTAGGCAAGCTCTCCTGCACTGAACTATACCCTAGCGCCCCCCCGTTATCATTTTTAATGACTGTATAATATTCTGTTTGCTGGGTAGATCATAAGTTAACCATTTTATTTTACTAGATTAAATGGATATATATGCATATATTCTTATGTTTGTGAATAATCCAGGTTGCTTTCTACAATAGTTGTATCCCTGAATGAATAAATCAGGTTTCTTCATCACCTTCATTGGCATAATTTAAAACACAACAAAACAAAAAACAACATTCTGTTGCTGCTTTGTTTTCTAAACCTTCCACACCTGCAGTTACTTGTTCTTTCTACTCAAAAGCCTTTACTCTTTCCTCATTCTCTGTAGAAACAACCCTTATTATTAAGGTCAAGCATACTCTGTTCCCTCAGTTCTAAATACATTTGTTTCCATTTCAGCAGGAATGCTCCTTACAGCTGACCTCCCAAGCGCCGTGCCCCCTACCCCACAGTAAAGGAAGCTTGACGCAGTTGTTATTGCCAGGGCTTACCCAGTGTAGACAGGTCTCTCCATCCCCTTGTCAGTTGAGTTGTTTGTACTGGTAGGACCACAAGCAGTTGAATTTCAGCTCAAATTTGAATCCCCAGTTAAAACATCTCAAAATTACATGTTTATGTAACATTGAAATTGCGATTGATGAGGAATGCGGAATCAGATTTGTCACAGGCAAATCCGACATATATCCCTGGCAGACAGCGACACTTCTTTTTTCCTTATAAAACAATGATGTGAGGCCTTGTGGGTTCTAAGAAGGGAGGATGTCCACCCCAGGGGGATGCAGAGGGGCCGCGGTGCAGTGAGAACATTCCACAGATGGTTTGCAGTGATTATCTACTGCAGACTGCTCCCTTAACTTAGGATAAGGGCCACCCAACCGTGTGGGATTGAGCACAGGAGTCCAGAGCTGAAAGAAGTGGGAGTGACTCAGTAGTGCATCCTAAAAGAGAAAAACCCAAGCGCAGCTTATAGTAGTTGACTGTCAGGAGTTAATGTCCAGCCATAGGAAGTTTACGAAGGAAATAAAATGATAGATTTTAACCAAAAAAGGAATGCAAATGGAACTAATATGTTCAGAGAGACCTCAAAATCCTGTTCTCTGTCCTAGTAGGGCTGAAGAATGTCAAGATCAGGAACCCTGATCTAATGAAAGCTGTACCCTTTTTAACCCACTGTTCATAAACTTTATAGCCCAAACTGTTCATAACAACTTTTAATATGGTAATGTGTAGTTTTAAACTTTAATTGTAGTAATGAAGAAACTAATATCAAAATGAAGTTGTAAGGTATGTATCCTCTTGTCAGGTTACTCTATACCTTTAATATAATCCTTTTTTCTTCCATCTAATTATTAAATCAGTTATGTCTTAGAAACTAAGACACATGATATTACCCTACAGTTATTAATAATGAATTACAGTCATTCACTGTAAATAGTTAATAGTATGTTGTCACTTAATTTACCTTTTTTTTTTTTTTTTGGTGCTGAGGATCAAATTCAGGCCCTTGCGCTTGCTAAGCAAGCACTCTACCACTTGCTATATCCTCAACCTTTAATTTACTTTCTTAACCAGTTTTTTTTTTTAAGGAATGCAAAGCGAGGTTAGTTTTACTAACCATAGCAGATATGAGAAAATTTTATAAAACAAAGAAAGAGGAAGCAAGTTATTCAGCAAGAAGGCAGCATTTAGAAGATGCTTTTAGGGGCTGGGAATTTAGCTCAAGTGGTAGAGTGCTTGCCTAGCAAAGTGCAAGACTCTAAGTTCAATCCCCAGCACCCCCCAAAAAAACAAAAAAAAATAGAAGATGCTTTTGTCTTTGTAGTAATAAAATCATATTTGTTCAACAAAATGACAGCCACTGGAAATAAAACAATTGGGCTTTATTTAAGGAGAAGTGAGGGTGCACTGTGAACTGGCAGAATGGAGTTTTAGCCTGTTTCTAATTGGATTCTACATGATTTGGGTTGGAATTATAGGCTTGAGTCCATCATTTGGAAGTAGAGGTCCCTGTTGCTGTTCGTGCAAAAGGGAGCTGGCATTGTGCAGTTGTTTGCTATCAACATAATTTGAGCTGCTATCAGTAAGAAGCGGCCTTTCAGCTCAACATTTTTTCCCTTTCTCCCTATTTCTGTCTCATCTCAGAATGCTAAGTTCTGAAGTTAACTGACTAACAGCGATGGAATGATTTAAGTAGAAGAAAGATTAGCAAGAAATAGCACCATGCTCCAAGGTGCTTGTAGAGTGTGGCTGTATGGTGCTTTGGCCCAGGGTTCATCTAGGGGAAAATCATTGTTGCTAGGCAGCTGGACCTACCAACAGGACCTGTGAGTTCATACACGGGAATAGGGGAGTCAGTACATTTGCACACCGACTCATTTTGTTTGCTTTCCTAAGAAGACAGTCTGGGGCTGGTTAGCACTTCCTGTACCGGAAGCCCTTCCTATTCCCCATCCCTGGGTCCTAAACATCTCTGTAGGCTTCCCCAGGGGAGCAGGGACTCTATCCGTAGCCTTTATTTGTCCAACAGTGTAATGTACAGGACAGATTTTCACATTTTTTGAAATTAATCTATTGGGTGAAAAGAGACTTTATTTGTTTCAGTGAACAGTCCTGGAGAAATTAGTACACACCAGGCACACTGCCTGTGGCTAGCACATCTTCATACCTGGTTAAAATTGAACCTAGATGGTTGCTTATATGGGAAATCCCCTCTCCCTGTGCTGAAAGAAGTTCGAGGATTAGCTCCTTGTGTTTCTTTGCAACTTCATTTTCCCCCTCTTAAATATCTTGAGTGTAAGGGGGTTTTTTGTTTTGTTTTGTGTTTTTATAGCAGTCAGAATTTGAGGGTAAATCCTGTTTGTTTTTGGGTTTTTTTTTTTTTCATAAATAAAGATGACTTGTTAGTAGAGTCAGATATAGCAAATAAAGCTGCAGGCTGGCCAGTTAAATTTGAATTTCAGATAGACAGCGAATACTTTTTTTTTTAAATGTACATAGGACCCATGCAATATTTGAAACATACATATACTAAAATATTGTTCATTGTGTTTCTGAAATGCAAATTTAACTGGGTGGCCTGTATCTTACCTGCATAAAATTGTGACTTAAGTCTCTATAATTGGTTGCTTGGGGGTTGTTCTTGTTCTAACAAAAATAATTCATGCACAGAAACTCCAAACTAGGAAGAAGGTCCATTTCCTGGGAAGGCAGGTTGCAGGCCAGGCCCGCGTTTGTGCATGTGAGGAGTGTGGAGCCGGCCTTGGTGCCCGTGCTCTTCAGCTGCCTCGTGGAGAGCTGGTCTGTGCAGCACCTTTGGAGTTGGGGCTAAGATCTCCATTCTTGGCCCAGCCACTCAGTGCAGTTAGCAGTAGGAGCTACCCGAAGTTGTGTGGGAGATATTAATTGAACTTTTAGAAACAAATGCTGTTATTTGTAGGAATTTGCAATGCAAACAGGCAGCCTTTCAAGCAATGCATATTGTAATTAGAGCAAGTTTTTAAGAGTCTTTGAAGTACTAAATGTTTATGAAATTCAAATAGGGGTGCCAATCTGCACAAAGAAGGGGCCCTCCATGGTGTTTTTAAAAATTGCCTATTTTTTAGATGTAAATATATGGCATAATTAGTGAGAAGTAACTGAAGAGCTGGGCTGGCTGAGTTTGTTCCTGTTATTCTTATTTAAAACAGCTGTAGCCGGAGGGCTGCATCTGCTGTCCCCTTGCACTGGGCAGGGCACAATGGCATGAGGAAGTGAATGGCTCAGGGACCCGCTTCCCCAGGGCAGCTCCTGGCCCTCCACTCTCTCCGAGGCTGACTGCCTTTCTGGGGAGGTGTCCCACGGGCACCCTCTAGCCCGCCTCAGGCCTCTGAATGCCAGTGGGCAGTGCCAAGGTCTGTGCCGAGATGCAGATGCATGCAAATGAAGCCAGTGGGGAGGTCCTGGGGCCGCCGCTTTCTCCAGACCCCCCAGCTCGGCAGTGCCCTGAGGGCGCACAGCCCAGTGTGGAGGAGCAGTTGTCCTCGGCACCGCGGGAGCAGCTGCAAGGCCCGAGCGGCGTGCCCTGCCTGACTGAGCCTCACCATGTGGCAGGCCTGGACGTTCGCCCACATCAGGGCCTGGCTCCCGGTGCCGCTGCCAGGGAGCCAGATGCTGCCATTGGAAAAAATTGCTTCACAATTTGAAATCTTGGTTCTTTGATCATGGCGCAGAGAGGGTGCAGAGGAGAGGTTCAAAGTGGTGGTTTGAAAACGCCTGTGTCTGCTTGCATCCATCAGCGCCTATTATCCTGTCTCTAGTCAGGGACGATCCTCTTGATGTGTTCATTTTTGCAACCAAGTAATTCCCACCCGCCCAGGCCCCGCCAAGCCTCTGGGTGGAACGGAAGGGAGTGTGCCCAGCCTCCCCCCACCTTGGGGGTCGTCCGCTTCCCAGTGTTCCTGCAGGCTTTTCCCCGGCGAGGCCTGGACAACGTGTCCTCTGTTGGCAGTTATTCTCCTGCTGTGTGAGTGCTCACTTCCTGATCCTCCCGGCCCAGCCCTTGCTCACCCTGGGAGTCTCCATCCCGCATGCCTGGGCTGGGCCTCTTTTTTTCCTCGTGGATACAATGGGAAGGATCATATTTCTAAGACTATTACATTTTTCAGATTTACCAAAAGAAGGAGGAGCCGTGAAGTTAAAGACTGGAGTACATCCTCACGTAAGCGTGCTCCCTGCATGAGAGGTTGTAGAGGAGAAGCAAGGATGCTCTTGAGCGGTGACTTTCTTGCTTCAATTGTCGGGGGCAAGAAGTGAAGAGAAGGGTGGAAACTTGGGTGGTGCTGCTTCGCTTCTTTGCTCTCTGGTGGTCTCCTGTGCTCTGCTTGCCTTTGTGACCCACTCTGCTTCCACCTCACGTTGTTTCCCAGGCCTTGCTTGTAAATTTAAGGTCTTTAATTCATTCATCACATTTGTTAACAGTTGCCTTATTTCCAGAAAGAACTCTACTCATGTCTCTCTGGAAAAGGTGGTAATTCTGTACCTGTTGGAGCAGCACATAAGCCCCAGTATGTAAGACTTTGATCATAAACTCACAAATCAGGAAAGCCAGTGTTCGTTGCGACTGTGCCACACACTGACAGAGGTGGTTTGGGGCTCAGGCTGGGTCTGTGGTGACCATCTTCATCGTGTTTATTGATTGCGAACCACTGTCTCCCCTGAGGACGGTCTCAGTAGATAGGACCTGAGGCTCCATTTTGGTCCATGTTTCAGATTGACGGGTTAATAGGAGTGATCGTTGGTATTATTAACAGCTATCATTGTACAGCTCATTACAGCTCCCAAATGAGTTTGCTGTGTGTTGTCCCCTCACCTCGCCACAGCAGCCTGGGGGCGCCGGTCCTGTGCTCTGTGACCCGGTGAGACCTTGCTGTCCCTGTGTCGCTCAGAGGTCCAAGATGAGATAATGACAGTCAGAGGTAGCATTCACAGATTGCGGGGCCAGAAGGAATGCAAGGCTGAAACACGACGAAGCTTAAAAATAAAAACAGATACACGACTTGGATTCTGGGAAGCAGCTAGTACCTGAAGAGCCCTGTGTGTGTGGAGGGGAGCAGAAGGGGGAGCAGAAGGGGAAGTGAGAAAGAACTACATCGTTGTCCTGTAGGAAGGTTCTTGGTCTGCAAAGGCGGATCTGGGCAGAAGTTACAGGGAAACAGTTGGGACTTAACCAGGGTCAGCAGAATCACAGCTCCCAAAAACATGTTGACGTCTGTATCTGTGATACCCATAAACATGTCAGATGGCATAGCAAAGGGAAGTTAGTGTTGCAAATCCTGGGTAGATGTCTTGGATTACCTGAGTGGGCCCAGTGTGGTCCTGTGGCTCCTTAAAAGTGGAAGATGGGGACCAAAAAAAAAAAAAAACAAATCCAGAGCTAGAAGAGGCAAGACTCCCAGAGCCTTCAGAAAGAAATAAAGCCCTCCAGTACCTTGGTCTTAGCCTGATAAGTTGGATTCTGACTTGCCAAATTACGAGATCAATTAATGTTGTTTTAAGCTGCTAGATTTGCAGCCATTTGTGACAGGCACAGTAGAAAGCACATCGGAGAGCTACGTATCCGGCAAAGTCAAGTCGTGTTTTCCCCTGTCTGAGACGACATAGCCATGGGGCAGTGCAGGGCTGGGTGCTGCCGTAGGGCTTCTGCACTGGGGGTAAGAGAAGGAGCCTCTGAACTCGATTCGTGATTGATAGGTGGGCAAGCCAGGAGGTTTTCTAGAAGGGTCTGTCCCCAGCACTCACCTCCCCACCCACATTGGCAAGTGTTTCCAACCTGGGCCTCAGAGTATAGAAGATGGCGTGTATTCATGGGGGGCAGGGGTTAAGTTTTCTGGGTTTCAGCTGTTTCTTGGGTTTTTGTATGTATTTGCTTTTAGAAAACTCTCCATAGTCAATAAAAGCTGATTAAGTAAAAATAGTTGGACTCTGTAAGAGCAGTGCATTTCTTTCGTATTTTCTTGCCTCCAGAACAACATGAAACAGGTTTGGTCTACAGCCTGCGTTTTCAATTAAGAGGAGCATGTCAGTAGGGCGGGTAGTGGTGACCTGTGCCCCAATCCCACACTCATTACAGTTTGCCTCCTTCCTTGCTGATTTAATGCTAGCATTCTTTCTTTGCTCCATGGGAGTGCAGTGACCCACTTTCTTCCTGGAATGTCCTAATGCCATCAGCTGATAGATAATTATCTTTCACAAGAAAAAACCTCCTCCTAGAAAATTCCTAAACAGCAGCTGTGATGTGGTTGGATGGCTGTATGATTATATTCCGTGTTCAAGGGTAATTGCAAAGCAGTTGTGATACAGATTGGTTATTTACCATTGGTTAGGAAACCTTTTAAAAGTAACCTATTAAATTTACACTCATAGTTAAGTATAAACTTTCCCAAAACTGTAAAAAGGAGAAAAAGAAAAACAAAAGTAATCTCTGCTCCTTACCTAGATGAAGACTGAGATACACATGGGCCTTAGGATCCAGCACTTGCATTTCCAGGAACAACCACCAGAAACTCATCCATGTGTTCATAAAAGCATATCCAAGAATACCCATAGTAGGTGCAATTTGGAGATGTCACAAATGTCTGGCAGTAAGTGGATGGGTAGATCATGGCATTTTTGTTCAGCGGAATGAACAGTAATAAGAATGAATGGACTACACACAACCACATGGATGAATCTACAGATAAGGTGGTGGGGAAACAAAACTAGCCCTCATGCAAGTCCATTTAGAGTTCAGAAAAAAACAGACAAAACTAAGGTACAACATTTTAGGATCATGGTCGCCTTTGAGGCCTGGGAGGATCATGTCTCAGTGGGAGTGTATGAGGGGGACTGAGTTTCTTCGTCTGGGTGCTGGTTCACTGGGAAACTAGTCAAGCCTGAAGCTTCTGGTTTATGCTGTTCTCTGAATGCATCTTATATTTCAGTTTCACATAACATGCTGAAGTAACAACTATAAAGCTACATATTTTATTGACGTGGTGTCTAGGGGTAGGTTTTCAAAATGGATATTTTATAACTTTTTTTGATAATTCATATATGTCACCATAACTACAGATCAGCGATTACAAATTAAAACTGTTCAAGTTATTTGGGGAGTTCTGAGAGACAGAAGTAAAGCCAAGATGAGGTGGAAGGACTTACTGAGCCAGCTGCAGCCCATAAGGAGGTTGCAAAATCATTCTTTAAAAGGATTCCTTTTTATCATTACTGTGTTCCCACAGTTCTAAACACTGTCACAGATAAAATATTCCTCAAATCCTTTGTTGGTCTGAGTCCTAAATAATTGGTGAAGTTACTGGATTTTATATATACAAAAATACATATTTTTATTGGTCAGCTTTCCCATTGCTGGAGACAATACTCAACACCCACAATTTAAAGGAGGAGAGATTTAATTTGGTTTACAGTTTCAGGAGGCTCAGTCCATGATCAGCTGGCTCCAAGACAGATGTCATGGCAGAAGGGTGTGGTAGAGCAAAGCTGCTTAATTTATGGCAGCCAGGAAGCAGTGCAGTGGAACAGTGCCTGAGAGGAAGGAGCCACACCTCTATCACACACACACACACACACACACACACACACACACACAAAAGTGTGTCATACCAGTCTTCTGGGTGGCTCCCAAGCCTATAAGGTTGACACTATCAAGCTTCAATGTAGCACACGTTATTTATGCATTGTATTACTTATCCTTTGATACACATGGATGCAAAGTAGAATTCATTTCCAGAGTAGGTTCTTAGCAGTTTGGAATCCTTTGATCAGCTTCAGATGCAGTTGGAGGCAGCAGCCTCTGCTGTGCTAACTCTTCCATTCCTTTAAACAGATTTGTAATTGAGGAGCAGCATTGCACTGTGGTGGTGAAGACAGAGAACTTGGTTACTTCAGCTCTCTCATTCTGTTTCTCCTTTTGGAGTCTCTGTGTTTACAGTTTTAAGCAGCTGAAATGGAGTGCTGAGTAATGATGGGAAATACTGACCCGCTCTAGTTGTCAGATCTGCTAGCTTTGCCACTGCGATGGGACCACTACTTTGATTTCCACAGACATACTCATAAGGATGGAAATGGTGACACTTGGGAAAACTGTGGGCAGCTGGGGATCATGATGATACCAGGCTAAGCTTGGTTAATGATTAATAATGGTTTTAAACTGTATAACAGATTATTTTGTATGTTTTCAGTAATTTGAGGTTACCCAGGGCCTTCGCACTGAGCTTTCCTGCCTAGCCCTTTTTTATTTATTTTGAGACAGGGTCTCACTAAGTCACAGACTTGTGCCACCATGTCCGGCTGAGATTGATGCTTTTTAATAACAATTTCGCTCCATTTACTTTTCTGCCTCTCTGCTCCCATTGTTTATTTCCTGTGTTCCCTCCCACACATCCCTCCTTATACCACAAACACCAAATTGCTTGGGTTGTGGACCAGTTTTTCAAAACAATTTGATATTTAAAAAAATAGTTTGTTTAAATTACCATATTAAACACAATATTAGCTCACAATGTCTTCAAAGCACATGATTACTTCTTTTCAAAGTTACGAGTTTCTTAAAGTTGAAAGAAAGAAAAATAAAAATAACTGCTAATCCACCTTTCTTGCTCAACATAAATTTGTTACTTCTGTATTGTGGGAAAACATTCTAAATCCTCACCAGTAGAACATAATTTAGGGTATGCCTGTGTGGTAGAACAGCATGCAGCCCTGAAAAAGTGCAGCTGCCTGTATTTTTTAAATGACCGTCCTGCTGTCAGTATTATATGAGTTTTAAGATGGATTATTATAAAGCAAGATTTAGAAAAGTAAATATAGTTGTGCTGTTTGTGCAAAAAGTGTATATGCTTGAATATCCGCTAAGTATCTCTAGAAGGCCCCTTGAGAGATGGATAACCCTGGTTAGTTCTGGCGGGGTGGACAGTTTCCTAGATGGAAATAAATCTACAGCCATTTTATAAATTCTCTCCCCTTTGCTTAGTGCATACACTGAAACTTACTTTTTTTTAAAATGCTGAAGCTGTTCGACATAAACTACATTACAATAGTAAGACCGATAAGAAGGAAATCACTAATAATCCTACCACCACCAACACCCGGTGCTGTGTGGGGCCACGTGTTCCAGGACACGATGGAGCAAGGCCAGCCTGCTCCTGCAGCTGCACTTGGGTGCAGCCCAATGGTGAGGCCAGTGCTCAGCGCTCCCCAGTACCTGGGAGGTCAAGGCACCTTTCTGTCCAGAGGCTGGAGCGGAGCTCGGAAGCCCAGGTGTGCAGACTGCCGCTGGGGAAAGGCCTCATTTCCCCCTTCACTGCTCTTTCTTGGAGGCAAAGGTTAAGCCTTTGAAAGTCAAAAGAACGCCCCACTGGGTGTTTTTATTTCTTTATGAGCAATGCCCCTTGCAGTTCCAAAGGGCAAAATGTAAGAAAGCTTACTGCGTTTATGGATGGGGCAAAACCAGACAAGTGTAAGTAGAAGCAGATTGGAAAGCAGTAAAAGGACCGCACTCTGGTCCAGAGCGGCCATTAGAAGCACCTGGGACAAGCAATTACTGTAGTTAAACACTGAATTTAGCTTGGGATTTCTTGGCACATGAAGTAAAAGGGGGAATACATGGTTCTCTCTGTGAAGGCAGAAAATGCAAAGTTTTGCCAAAGGGGATAGACATGTTCCTGGTACTCAATGCAAAAGAAATTCAAATCTTTATTTAAAAATGTATAGGATGACTCAGATCTTCATGGTGGTTAGTACCTGTCAAGGTGTTGAAATTAGCTGGTCCAGATGTGCTAAATCTCAAAAAATAGAAAACCCCCTTTGAGTAGCAAACCCAGCTCTGTCTTGAGAGCCGCTGTGGTATCCCATGTGTCGCCCTCCTGCGTTTGGGTGGCTGCACTGACTCTCTCTGCCTTGTCTTCTGCACACCATGGGTAGAGTTACTTCTTTGCATCTGATCTCATTAGCTTGGATCTGGCTGTCACTGCTGCCGCTCTGTCTGCTTGGACCCCCTCAGTCCCTTTGGTCTCAGGATATAAGAGCCAGTCCTCTGGCCTCCCAGCTCCTGTGCCATACGCTCCTGCTGTTTCCGTTCGCACCCATGCTTTCACAGTCCTGCTCTCTGGCTCCCGTCTCTCCCTTAGGGAATGCTCTATTTGCCTAACCATGACCTCTTTCTTTGGATTCAAGCTGCAAAGCATCAGAGAGTTCTTCCCACAGTTTGTTCCCCTGTCCCTCTGCCCCTTTCTTGGTGGCGCTTCCCTCTCATCCTCAGGCCTTCCTTACTAAATCATCAGCCCAAGAGCCAGGCGCCAGCCCAGCCCGTACACTTCTCCCTGGCTCCCTGCGCAGTGCCTGATGTGCGGGAGGGTCAGTAGGTCATTAGGAAGAGTTGGGCTGTGCTAAGATGGGATTCCACAGACAGGGCAGTTTATGAAGAACAGAAATCTGTTTCCCCACATTTCTGGGGTCTAGGAAGGCCAGGTTCAAGGAACCAGCATCTGATGAGGCCTCGCAGCATCCTCACACTGGAAGGCAGAAGAGTCAGAGAGTCACTCCTGGAAGCCCTTTTTTACAGGCATTAGTTTGCTTGTGAGAGCAGAATCCTAAACATGTCTAAGAAGGCCCCACCACCCAACACTTGCTTTGGGGTTTGAGTTTCCAACATACAAGTATGGGGGACACATTCAGATTATAGCAGTGACCTAAATACTGCAGTGGCCCCATCTTCAGTGGACCTTGTACCCTGCAGAGACGGTGCACAATCCACACCCCTTGCTTAGTTCTCTCTCACACTGGAGCTGGAACCAAGCACTCTGGGTTCTGCGCTCTGTTCTCTCAGCCATTCCCTTGACTCTGCCCTGGTTAGAAGCAGTGCCTTCCTTTGTCTATACTCTGCTGTGTTTGACCTGGTCTTTACTGTCTACCTGCATGGCAGTTATTTTATATACTTCCCTCCTGCATTAGGGTGTAGCCAAGTCTATCTAGGATCTAGCATGGGCCTTCCATAGAGGTACTTAAGAAAAATGTTGAATAAGTGCTACTTACTTAGCATCTTTGTAAGCCAGCCTTTAGGAGAACGCTTTCCCCCTCTGGATGGTATAATTTCTAGTAGTGTTTATGTTTAACGTATATAACACATGGCTAGTCAGCTGTGGCAGCTCCCATTCTTTTCAGTCTCTCTAAAGATTAGTACATGTGAATGCATGTCTTGTTTTGTGCACACATCTCAGAGACCGGTGGCTATTTTGTTGTGAGAAACAGTGTTATTCTGATGCTGAATGCAAGAAAGTAAACCAGAATAGATACAAGTAGCAGGCAGTTTTGAGGAAGGACCTTCAGGTTAGCAGCCTGTGGGGAAAGTGACTACTGGACAGTTGTCTCTAGGGGGCAGCCCGGAGCCACCTCCCAGCCACCCTCCTGCTGCCCGGCTGGCCGCCCGGCTGGCCGCCCGGCCCTGTGGCGCTGCTGTCACATGACACCTGGCATGAGCGAATAACCCCACCCCCATTTCCTTTCCAACAGGCCGACTTAAACTGCAATATCCAAGATGATGCCGGGGCTTTTTATGGTGTGACCAGTCAGTACGAGAGTTCTGAAAATATGACAGTCACCTGTTCCACCAAAGTGTGCTCCTTTGGGAAGCAAGTAGTAGAAAAAGTAGAGGTAAGTTGGCCTGCACAGACCAGGAACTTCATTCTGGGGCAGCTGCTGCCTTCCCTTCAAGGTTCACAGGAGCAGAAGAGTTGCACTTTTTGTTCTCCCCTTTCCCTCTTCCTCTCTCAGACTTTCCGCTGTTATTCTACAAGGCAAAATGATTTCGAAACACTGGAGAGCAAGTAGAAAGTCCCATAGTGACCCTCTGTGTGCCCAGAGTCAGCGCTGTCCAGCCCCCCCATGCTGGTCACCTCTGCCGAGACTTCCTGGGGGCTCTGAGAGGGAAATGGATCGGGATGGGCCTTGCTGCCTACCCCTCGGTCCAGGCACAGCCAGGCACTGTGCAGAACTGCCAGGGTGGTCTGCGGCCGACTGGCACCTGCCTTCTAACACCCTGATATCTTGAATTTGATACTGTTGCTTTTGCCATTTCCACTCTCTTCATATTAATTGGTGTAAATACATTTCATTCTATGTAAGTATCAAATAGCTCCTTACAGCTTCTGTATTTCCTGTCTCCTTCCTTTTAAAGAACTGCACGTTTGTCTTATCAGGTTTTATTTTTATTGATAGATTGATTGTAGTACTAGAGATCGAGCCCAAGACCTTTGCACTGATCTGCATTCCCAGCCTCCCCCTTTTTTTTGAGACAAGGTCACACATAGTTGGCTAGGCTGGTATCAAACGTGTGATCCTCCTGCCTCAGCCTCCCAGAGTGCTGGGATTTGCAGTTGGCATTAGCTGTGCTTTCCAGTGTCCTCTGCCCTCCCCCAGGCAGTCCTTGTTCAGTGAGTAGTTTTTATCTGTGGCAGGTTCAGACCTCTTAGGACCAGGAGTCCAGTCCAGTCTGAGAGTGGCGGGCTTTGTGCTACAGAATGAGAGAGGATGCCTTGGGGGAGAGTGTGTTTTTTAGGACCAGGCCCTCTCAACTTGCTGAGCACAGCGTGGACTTGGGGACAGTAGGGCAGAAGAGGATCCGGATGAGTTGACTTGATCATCACTTAAGTGCAGGGGTCATGAGCTTTACTGAAATAGCGGCAGTAAGACATTTGAATGAAATTTAGAAACTGACTAGAGATTAAAGATTAAAGAGGAGGGAGGATCGAAAGTGAGACTTTCCTGCTTGCTGCTAGCCAAGGTAAGAAACGGAAGTGTTCAGGAGGAAATAGGGGGTGATTATAGATGCAAGACTAGAATTTGGGAGATGGGGAGAGACTGGGCTTCCAACTGGGAACCCTGAGCATTGAGGACCACTGAAGCTGTGGGAACGGGGGACTGGCTGCCCGGAATGCAAGGGCACAGGTGAGGGTGAGGTGAGGGTTAAGTTTGGGGAGCAGCAGCCAGGCCTGGATGAGTAGGAGGTAGATAAAAACAGAAAGGCAGAGGGCCCAGGCAAAGCTGAGTGGCACTGTGCTCCTGGGAAGCCCCAGGAGAAGGTCAGAGGCGACGCTGTAATGTGTCGGCTAGGAAGCCTGCAACAGGCGGCCTCTATTGCCCTGAGGAGGATGCACAGGTCCTGGCAGTGTGTAGGAATGGCCAGCTAGTTCGGGCAGCACTAGTGAGCAGCTGCCCTGTGGAGGACCTTCGCTAGGTAGCTTCCATGCCTGGCAGGTACGTGTGAGGAAAGGTGAGCTGCACAGACTTTGGTGTTCCAGTTCCGAGTTATTCTTCCTGGTGTCCTCGGATGAGGTAGCTGAAGCTCTCTGGAAAGTCAACAAGCAGGGAGAGGTTACATTTGAATGATAAACTCCCAGAAATTTTCATGGGATAGTGTGACTTGGGCAGGTGGAATTTCACAGTAAGTTTATTTATTTAGAATGTGTGTGAAATAGTTGGTTCTTTATATTCTCTTCCCAGTGGTTAGGTATTTGTGTCAGAGCCATTTCTTATGTGATTCATCCTTTGCCCTTTGAACAGATCTATCCCCTTTAGGGTACTGTGTGTCCTGAGCCGTTCCTGGACTCCTCTTCCACCTCCCTTTGTGTCTCCAAGTCCCTGCACCAGGGGATTTCATCACAGTGGCTTTCTTGGAGCTTCTGACATTGGGCAAAACACACAAGTCAACCTCACCATTCTTTTGCCCCCCCATATATTTTCTTTTTCTGGTTTTTATTTTTTTTGGGGGGGGGTTGGTGCTGGGGATCAAACTTTAGGGCCTTATGCTTGCAAGGCAAGCACTTGTAACCACTGAGCCAAATCCCCAGCGCCCCCATATATTTTCTAAGCTAGTCACCAGCATTTATGTTTCCAAATTATGGGGACATTTTAAAACTATAAAGAAAAACAAAAACTTTGAGTAATCTAATTGTAATTGCATTAGATTTAAATGTTTGGGGAGAAATTGCTGTATTATTAATATTAAATCTTACCGATCATGGTCCTATTCACATTTCTGTCTCATTTAGGTATTTTGTCTCTTGTTAAATATATATTTTTTTTCTTTTCTTTTTTTTTTTTTTGGTGCTAGGGATTAAACTCAGGGCCTTGTGCTTACAAGTCAGGCACTCTAACCACTGAGCTAAATTCCCAGCCTTGCTAAATATATTTTTACATATATAGTTTGTTACGATTTTGTATTTCTAGATTCTAATTATTAGAACAGAGGGGAGCACTTGAGTTTTACAATCTATCTATATTGAAGATCTATCTTCAATATGGCCCTCTAACAGATTTTCTTACTTAACTCTAATAGTTTTTCCCCCTACATATTTGCATTTTCTATGTATCTAAAAGGAGAAAAGAGAGAGAAAGGCTTAATCTCTTATAATGTTTGCATCAGGTTTTTAAATTATTATTTTCTCACTTTTCATTTGTACAATACAGTACTATAAAGAAACAGTGATTGGTATAGTTATGATGTTAGCTATAGTATTAGCCTTGTATTTTGCCATTTAGCATTGTATTTACTGCTGGGTTTTATGCTAAAGTGCTTTCTTTTCTATTTAACCTAGGATTTTTATTAGTCATTGCTAAATTATTTTTGCAAATGCCTTTCAGTAACTCTTGCTCCATAATTTTTCTCCAGTTTTTTCACATAAGTTGAGCGAACACAGCACAGGAATATGATAGCCCCACAGCACCCCTGAAGAAAGTCTCACGTCTGATACATTGCTGCCTTCTGCTTGCTGACATTTCACATAGGATTTTGACATCTCATAAGGGTTATGAGTCTATTCTTTTTTATAATCTTTTTATCAAATTGTAGTATTGAATGTACATTAGCTTCATAAAAAGAACTGAGATTCTTATCTTTCTTGTGGCCTGGCACACTTTAAATAGCATTGTAAATAACTGTTCTTTAAAAGTTACATAAAGCTTTACCTGTGAAACAATTTTATCTTCATGCCTTTTAAGTGCGTTTTAAATTAATTAATTTTAATGGAGAAATAAAATTGTATATATTTATCATATACAACATGATATTTTGAAATATTGCGTACCTTGTAGAATGGCTAAATTGAGCTAATTCCCATGTGTGGTACCTCTTTGGGGGTGACAACACTTAAAATCTTATCTTGACGATTTTCACGAACCAAACACACTGTTTGTTAGCTGTAGTCATGGTAGATGTCTTGGGCTTACTCCACCTGACTGTAACGTTGTGCCCTTTGTCAACTCCATCTTCTTTCCAGTGGTGGATTGCTAAACAGGAATCTAATCCTGGTCATCGCCACAGTGTTGTTCTGTTCACATTTTTTACTTTTTTAGAGTTCGGTATTAGCCACTTTTGTTTTCCGGGAGACATCTCTGTTCTCTAGGTTTGCTTTGCTTTTTTCTCCTTGAAGTTATGTGACGTACCCTCTTCTAATCTGTACTGTAATTACTGTTTTGCTTCTTTTCTTTCTTCTCCTTTTTAAGTGTGTGAAGGGTTTATTTTGTCTTTTTAAAGAACCAATTTTTAAATGTATTCTGTCCACATTGTAAATTTATTTCACTGATTCGAGCTTTTATCATGATTAATTTCCCAGTCCTGGTTTCCTTTGATTTCTTTGTGGTTTGGTTTTCTTTTGTGGGTTTTAAAAAAAGTTTAATATGCATTTAGTTCTGCAGTTTTCATCACTGATGAACGGCATATGAGACTGCATCATTAAGTTTCATCAAGTAAAGTTTTATTTGATCCCATAAGTTTGCATGTATTTTCCTTCTCGCTGCTCTTTATGGAGCTTATAATGCCCTTTTTATTTACTTTTTCATCTACAGTTAGCTATTTGGCGGCATTTCTTATTTTTAAGCACTTCCTTGGAACTTTAACTCCTTCCTTTTTTCCTCCCTTCCAGGGGCATACAATCAGTGTGTGGCAACCAGTTTTTCCTGAGATTGAGAAATCAGTTGTACTGTTGTTGGGCAGGAAGGCTTATCGCAGGAAAGCGGGATTTCTTTGGGCTCTTTGAAGAGCTCTAACTTTCTGAAACCTGTTCTCACTGGCCTCCTTCTGGTAGAGATTACTAAGTAGAATGTTACAGTTTTTTTGTTTGTTTTTGTTTTATTTGGGTACATGTATGAATTTTCCGCAAGATATTTAAACATTATGTACTAATAAAAAATAATCAAAATATTCTTTGGCTACCATCTTTTTACCTGTTTTTTTAAACTTCCAGAAAAATGATGGATTGTATATATGGGAGTAATTTGGAGGTAGGATTTTTTTTTTTAACTAACTACAGTAACAAACAAATTGGGTTGGAAAGAGTGGCAAGTCATGAGGCAGTCAACACTGACAAGTTCTAACTTGCCACTTGAGTACCAGCATACCCAGACCAAATGTTTGCATCACAATGTGTCAAGTATCAACTTCAAGGATGTTCAAAGCAGTCGAGTACCAAGCTGTGACTACAGTGGCTGTTTCTGGTTCAGTATTTGGAAGTCACAAGTGTCAACATGTTCAAATCTTTTGTCCTCACAGACGGAGTATGCAAGGTTCGAGAATGGCCGATTTGTATACCGAATAAACCGCTCCCCAATGTGTGAATATATGATCAACTTCATCCACAAGCTCAAACACTTACCAGAGAAATATATGATGAACAGTGTTTTGGAAAACTTCACAATTTTATTGGTAATGGTTTTGTCTCTTTCCTGTCTTGGCAGACTCTGCCATGAGGCTGGTTGACTGTGGGGAAAGTGGACAGGGGGGCACCAAGAACTTGGCCTGGGAACATGGCTGTCATCTGAGACCCAGGTGGTCAGCTAGCAGTTGATTCCATACTGGGACCACTTTTGGGCTGGAGTCGGTAGAAGGGGCGGGGGCTGCCCTGGCTGGGGTTTCTGAGCCTGGCAGAATGGGAATTCAGTTGGACGATAGAAGTGGTGGCCCTGGGTCTCAGCTTTGGTGCACATTAAAAAGACCTGGGGAACTCAGAAAAATCAGGCTGCACCCAGATCAATTATATTAGGATCTCTGAGGGTAGGACTCAGGCATGTGCATTTTGTTTAAGTTCTCCTGATAATTCCAGCAGTAGCCAGATTTGTCTCAGCAATGGTATAGAATAGATACAGTACGTGAAACAAAAGTTCAGTCCATAGGGTTGTACTTCAAACATACCTTGACTCATGTGGTGAAGGATTTGCAAGGCCTTGTAAGAAGTAACATGGCTTAAAATAGAAAATAGAAACTTAGGACAAAAATAAATATAAATTAGAGTGGAATGCAGTGACCATTAACCAAAGGAAAATGTCCTTCATAGACTGAAAAATACGGACAAACTTTAATGGATAGCTGGAGGGAACGGAAGAGATAATAGTGCCCAAGAAACATGAAGGGGAAGCTCCCAGGGCCTGATCAATGGGCCGTGTGTGGTGTTTCCTCTGATACTTAACTTTAAAACATGTTTCTCTTGAGGACTTCATTTGGGAACTTGGAAAAGCTATTAAGAACAGTGTTCTTCTCAAAATATACTTATAAAAATGTAGTAATGAGTTTCATAAGGCTCATTTAAAAAAATAGCATTCCTTGATTAAACCGAAGGGAAAATGCAAAACTTTGTGGAAACAGTTTTGCTAAAAAGGCTATATTGTGGTCAAATTCTCAGCCCTCTGAAGGCCTGCTTTGTTACTCTTTTCCACTAGGATTAAGAAGTAGAATATTTACAGTAGGAATTCTTTACCTGTTGTTTTGCTTCCATTAGGACAGTGGCTCTCAATCAGTGATGTACTAGTTAAAAAAAAAAGAAAAAGAAAAAACCTTTTCCAGGCTCCCTGCCCCATTCCAAAACCTGCTTTATACCTCTCAGTTTTGCGTATTTTCATGGTGTAAATACTCCCTTGCTCCAGGCAATTTCAAACTGTGGTTATCTAGCTCACAAAATGCCTTAATATTTATCCATGTCTTACATGAGCCAGTAGAAGCTGGCTCCCCTATACCACTGTTAAATAAATCAAATTTAAAAATTAAAACCCTTTGCATATTAGATTCTTCTGGGAGACTTTTTAAAAATCAGAGCTTTGGGCTCTACTCCAGATAAATAAAATCAGAATCCAGGGGCTGGGGCCATGCGTCATGTTTTTTGTTTGTCTCTGAAGCCTTTCAGATAGTAGCGTATATCCAGGCCTTGGAGCCACGGCCACAGGTGTGGCTGGCTGCAGAGGGGCTGCTGGGGGTCCCCAGACTCACAGCCATGATGGGCCTGCACCTGGCAAACATAATTTAGTGTACATATTTTGTTTATGCTAGAGAATAGAACGTCATTGGATTTTCAGATGTGCCCCTGTGCCTCTAAAATTTAGAAGCTAGCAGTCTGGAGGACGTTTTGGAATACCTGCTCTTTAATTGCCACTTATTAGTATCCTTTTCTCTAATAGTCTTTTGGTGAAAGCAGAGTAGTCCACAGCCCGGGTGGAGCTGGGGGCCAGGGACTTGTCACAGAGCTGCTGTTTACTGCTATTTAGGAACAGGGGCAGGAACCCCTTAGCGCTCAGGTCAGCAGGTGGAAGAGGACATCCTGCTGTGGCATTTAAACTGCCCCAGGCATTAACTAGAACTCTTGGTTTGTGGCTACCCACCTCCCTTGGAGGAAATCTTAGCTGTTGCTTAAAAATCGGCCCTGTGTCTGCTTCTGCACGTTAAGGAAGATGATATCCTCAGTCCCTGACACTTGACCTGCAGGATCTCCGCTGGGATAAGTATGACCAGGAAATGTCAGAGCACCTGTTTCTACAAAGCCCACGTGACTTTCACAGATGGCCCCCGTGGGACACACATGTGGTCGAGGGATCTCATGGGGTTAGATTATCTTCAAAATGAGTCATTGAGCAATTAAATAAAATTCCTTTGATATGTGGGATTAAGGGGTGTCAGTAAATCTCCATTAGAAATGATGTAGCCTTAGAAAATCTGAAATAAAGCCAGCGCTGCTGGATTAGGAAAATAAAATCACCTAATTGTCCTAGTGACAACAACTGAATGGAACTGAGACAACAGTTGAATAGTGAGCCAAGTTAGTTTTTTTGTTGTTGTTTTTGGTTTTGTTTTTGAGATAGGGCTTCATTCTGTAGTTCAGGCTGGCCTTGAACGCACTATGTAGCCCAGTCTGACCTCACCTGAGGTGATCCTCCTGCCTCAGCCTCCCAAGTGCTGGGATTACAGGCATGTGAGGCTCTACTGTCTTTTGAGGTCACATTCAGACATACAGACTGATACGAACATTTTTGTTTGTTTGTTTGCATTTCTTTTGAATCTCAAATCACAAAGCCAAATCTAGAAATATTATTTTCTAGGTAGTTTGTGAGATAGAGATTTAAGGCACTGTGCCTGATAGACCTTTTGTGAATGTTGTATTCTGACATTTTCACTGCAAAAGTATAAGATTATTTTTATTCCCATCTTTATGGGTAGGAAGTGTTAGGCCTACCCAAAGTCACAGAGCCAATGGTAGATATAGATTAAGACTTGAGCTGATAGAAAAGACACTTTGCAGAATGTTTTGTGATCATGAAATCAGCAGGTGTGGGTCTCAGACCCCACTCAACGCTAGGGCCTTGGATAAGTCATTTAAGGTCTTCAGAACTCAGTTTCCACCTCCATTTATAAACACAGTGGTCACATCTACATTCTTTAACTCAATGGTGACCATTGAGAATGCTTTAATTCATTCATACAAACCGTGAGGAGATTGGATTAGCCGCTAGGAAACAGTGCAAATGAAACACAATGCCAGTACCACAGTAACTCACAGCCTGATAGGACGAAAAAGGCAGGTTAAGAAGCTAGCGAGATACTGGGCAACAAAGGCAGGGGTGTATCTGGGAACCAGGCACCATGGAAGCACAGAATGCTAGAAAGGTGGTGTTTAAATTGCCTTGACAGATAAGCATGCAATTTTCAGATTTACCAGCTATCCTTAGGTGTCAGGGGTCAGGGTACTGGGCTGAAGTGGACAGGTAGGGCAGCCATCCAGAAGTCTGATGAGGGAGGTAGGCGTTCATACTGTCATCACTCAGTGAGTGGGAACTAAAACTATAGCTGGCATCTGGCAGAAGGTCGCCGTGTTGAGGGTGTGTGTGTCATAGGATTCAACCTACTCCAGGGGGTGGGGAAGGCTTCCTGAGGAAGGAACAGTGGAGGGAGATCTGCTGGTAAATAGGCATCCACGAGCTAATTAACCATGAGCAAATTAACCCAGCAGCTCCTTCTCTGTCACAGGGGAATAATCATAGTATGGCAATCACAGAGTTATAATGTCTTAGGAGACAACCTGTGTAAAGCTTTTAATAGCTGATAGATGTATAGTAAGCACTCAGTATATGTTGGCTATTATGTGAATTTCCATTCATTCAGCAAATATTTATTAAGTGACTGTGTCTGCCACACTATAGTAGTTACTGGGAAACATGGTCCCAGTTCTTCAGGTATTTATAGTTCACTAGAGAAAATGGATGTTTAAAAAAAAATCCCAGAAGTGCATAGGGAAAATGAGAGCTTTAGTTAGAGCTCATAAACTTAGATGCCTTAAGGGCAAGGACAACTTCACATGGGTGAAGTAGCCTGGTGTAGTAGGGGAAAATTAAATCTAGACAAGCTACACTAGGCTTTCAGGTTCAGAATGTTTTCACACTCAAAACTCAGAGGCACTGGAGCATTTTGGGTGGGAGGATTTTGATAATGTTTGCTTTTAGGAGGTTCCTTCTGAGGAGGGCACTAGGACCTGGGGCAGGGAGGGGAGGCTGCAGGGTGTCGCAGGGCAGGAGCACAAGGTCTGAATGGCAGCCAAGCTGCGGGAGCAAGGAAGAGGAGGAGGGGAGGAGAGAAATGACGGGGGCAGAGGGTGGGGACGGCAGGGTTCATCTGGGAGGTAAAGCCTGTATTCTAGGGAAGAATTCTCACTGAAGCGCATCCTCCCTCCACCACTGACCTTCACACAGCTTGTATTTTGCTGAGTCTGGGTACTGTCGCTTAACATGGCAGTGAGCAGCATACCCACAGAACTTATGTCTGTCATAGGCTATTGTGAAACAAAATTTTAAATATCCTCACCCCCAAAACTATGAGGTTATGAGTATGTTAATTAGCTTGATTTAACCATTCCTCAATATATACATGTATATAAACACCATGTTTTACCCCATATATTTATACAGTTATTATTTGTTAAAAGGAAAAATAAGGTGGGGAACAAGAACATAGGATAAATGATTGCGCTGTGGGACAGAATTATGGAAAACCCCAGTGGTGGTAAGGAAATCTGCTTTAAAAAAAAAGAAAACACGCAAACCGTCCTACCCTTGTAGTTGCTTCCTGGGCTCAGATGGAACGGGTGAGGCCTTGTCTATCAGGTCTTGCTTGCATATGGTATCAGGCTTAGATGATTCGAGTGAGGCCTGTAGTTTCCTCTGTGCATTATAAGCTGAACAGATTATCTGATCCACCACAAGAGACTTAGGATTGCTCCTCTTCGGTTAGATCACGTTCCTTGGAACATAGGTGCACTGGGACTTCATCTAGATGGTGTGACATACCTGTACTTTTCTCTTTTTTTAAACAGGTGGTAACAAACAGGGATACACAAGAAACTCTCCTCTGCATGGCCTGTGTATTTGAAGTTTCAAATAGTGAACATGGAGCACAGCATCATATTTACAGGCTTGTAAAGGACTGAACGTGGTTATTTATATATATAGATATCTGTATATACACACACATACGCGCACACACACTCTCTCCATTATCAAATGACTGACTGTAAACCTCACCACACAGATGGTGCCCTGGCCCTGGGGTCACCCTGACTTTTCTAAATCCTGTTTGAGTGAAGTCATTTTTTTTGTGTGTTCATACTATCATTGTAGCTGTGAAGTTCTGGTACAGTTGTAAAAAGAGAAATTGAGTTGTTTCTATGTGTTCTTCAGATCTGCAGCCCACAGTTGCTTGGGAAAGGTGAACCTTAATAACCTGTCTCGCTCTACGGAGACTTGTTTCTTATTGTGGTAGAAAATAGTAAGACAGAACATTGGCCATGGGACATTTACTGCCTTTATACAAATGTATTTAGTTCTCCTTTTTCCAACATAAAGTTCTTGTTTTAAGATACAAGTAAAATTAATCTTTAAATATAAATGTAAATTAGTACACAAAACTAAGAATCTTTAGACTTATCTTTGTAACTAATTAGGGTGGAAGTTATGAAAGAATGTAATTCACTAAATTATTTTTTAAATGAAATCTTTCTTTTTGAAACCAAATGTTAAACTATAGCCTTAAGAAATGCTTGGTAGAAATACCCTAATGAGACAAATTTGTACTTTTTCCCTCAATGTTAAAACTAATCTCCTAATCCATTAAACTCATAAACAGGTATTACAAAGGAAGAAAACTTCACCCCTTATCCTTAACATATATAGTATATTTAAAAATGTAAAATTGTATTGTACTAATATGATGATTGATTATTTAATGAAAAAGAAAATATGGCTCTTTTGCAATAAGTAGATAAATACTGAAAAATCTACACTTACAATATTAATAGTCTTGTGTGTGCAGTTATATTTTATATGGACAACCAAATTTTCTATGAAGATGAGTAAATATTTGAACCACTGAAATTTAATAGCAAAATTTTAAATTGGCATGAATACTGCACTGTGAGCTGCAAAGTATAGAGAATCCTGTGGCTGGGAGAAAATTTCATCAACCAAACAAAAGGCTCATCAGGTTTAGCATCTCTGCCCCCCAGAAAATCAACATTATCCTCCCCAGCCTGTGGATGAATCCTTTCTTTCTAGTGACCCAAGATGCACAGGAACCTTCAGTGACTATAGCTCTGTGTACGTGTGTGTGTGTGTGTGTGTGTGTGTGTGTGTGTGTGTGTGTGACGCATGTACACTTATGCACATCCATGGCTACTTGGCGCTCATACTGAACATCGACGTGATGTCGCTCAGTTTGTAAGGCGCTGACAAATATTGTTTCCCGGTCTGCATCTACAGACTTAGATGTATTCTCTCTAAGGACATCCATTTCTTTGACATCTCTCAGCAGGTGACAGTGGTACTTGTTTGACTTGGGTTTAAGAGGCCCAGCTGTTTCTCTTTGACCTTTTCAAACAGGCTCAGTCTTTTTCCAGGAGAGATTCAACTTTCTAATCCAAATATTCCAAAGTATTGCCCAGGCAAAGTTGGTTTAATGTGGCCACATGTCTTGGGTTATTTCCATAAGTGCTTCATGGTGGGAGAGAAGAGGGGGCTACCTCTCAACTTTCCAGAGGAAAATGATGTTTTTATAACTTAGGAATATGTGAACACAGTAGAACATGAAATATGCTTTGTAAGTTGTAAAAAAGTTACGATTTTTTTCACCAAGGCTAGAAGATAAAAACCAAGTTCTGCGACATCTAAGTAACTTACACATCCCTTTCTGGCCCTCTCATCTGCTCTGGTCTCGCTTATACATTGTTCAGCTCTTGGGGCCACGAGTATGACCGTGTAGCTGGCTTGTGGCAAACAGCACAACACTGGACTAAGCCTGGCCTCTCCCACACACGTCCTTCATCACTGGGAAGAGCAGAAGAGGACGTGCGGACTGTCTCGCTTGAAATGCATGTTCCCTAATAAACCCGCAGGGCAGGGCTCCCTGCCCCCAACGTGAGACTGCCTTTGTTTCCTGTTCCAAGCCAGACTTCGTAGAATTGCTGTAGCACCCACTCTTTAGTGTGGTCTTCAGCGAAGCCTCTTCTACAGCCATCACATTTACAATAACTTCTGATGGACTGGACACCTTTCTTTGGGATGTTTCTTTGGCTTCTATTTCCTGCTTCTTTCATCAAGGGAACCCCCATTCTTCCAAGACCAGGACTTAGGTGCAGAGAATTTCATCTGGCTACAAGCCAGGCCATCCCAGAGCTGTAGGGGAGAGGAGTCTGGCTCACTTTCCAGCAGGAGTGGGCCTCTTCTCTGCTACTAGGAGGGCTTTGGGGATTTACTTGCCGAAGCACAAACAGCGGGGGCCCAGGAAGCCCAGCTAGAAGATAAGTGTTGGCTGCCTGCCTCGCTGCCCACATCTTCCTCTCGGTGCTGTGGCAGTTGAGTTTTGGGGGTTTGTATGAATGGCATTGAAATTTACTTTTGGCTTTTAAAACATCTGTAAGATTTTAAATCCTTCTAAAGATTTCTCCAGGACACACTGGTCCAGTTACACCAAACTCGGGCTGGCTTTTGTCTCCCTTGGGTGGGATTTGTGTCCTCACCTATACTCAGTCTTTTCGCTCCTTTGTCCTATAGGATTCTCCTCCTTCTTTCATTTTAAATGCTTCCTAAGGCTAAGGACGCGTCTTCAAAGCCCCAAGCCACTGCCCCCTTCTGGGCGCTCTCTGTCCTGAGGCACCTCACTGCCACCTGTCCTGAGTGTTACAGGAGGGTTGCTGATATTCCTGGCCCCCACCCAGTAGTGCCCCCTTCTCCAGTGTCACAAGTCAGTGTCCCCAGACATTACCAGATGGGGTTCAACATTACTCCCAGTCCCCGAATCTTAGGGTCATATGAGCACATCGGTGATGGTTTTCCCTCTCGTTTCATCCCGCGAAACTCTCTCCTGGAAGCCTAGTTTCAGGTCCTAAAGAGGCAGGTGGGAATATTAATCAAGTGACATTGTGTCCATGTTTCCTTCTGTTCCAGAACTTCTCTTTCACAACAGTCTCTCAAGCTACAAGTATTCTTTGATTCTTCCCCGAGGAAGCTGAAAACCAGCCAGTCCGCATCCTCTCTGTTATCAGCCAACACCTGTTAGAAGAGCCTTTCTGATTTGACCTTCAGCCCCAAGTTTACCAGGGGTTAAAACAAAGTCCCAGTAATGTTCATTGTCACAAGCTGGTGGATGTTGTTAACAAACTGTCCATCGCTTCAGTTTTTCTTCTGGGCTGCTGCTGCTGCATTCTGCCTTATAGTCTGTGCTGTTTGTAGAACTTATTGAGACCTCCAGGACATTGTCTTTTCATCTTCAGGGGTGGAGGGAAGGAAGGATCTGTTTGCAGAGGGTTTGTAGCATTTTTCCTTCTTGAGCTAAAAGAGGGCACACATTACTCAACCTCATCTTGGTGCCCAGAGGGGACAGTGCCCAAGTCCCCCTGCTGGCCGGTGACAGAGTAAGGGTGAGGACTCTTCAGGGCTCTGCCGCTCTAATCCTTGGCCTCTTCCTCAGGAGGCTGATCTTCTTCGGTGCTTTATGCTTACATCCCAAGAGTGAGCAGACAGGGTTGGTCAGACAAGGGGCCACATGGCAGCCCAGTGTCACTGCCCGCCCTGGTCTTTGAGGCATCTACGAGCAGGTAGGAAAGCTGATGAGCCTTTTTGCTTCCTCGGAGGAGGACATTTCACCTGCCACAGGCTCTGAGTCCAATTTCTATTTGCTGAGCATCCCAGCAGCAAAGTCCTGCCCTCAAACCAGCCAAAAAATAGCCCCTGATCCGAGCACTTGGTGTTAAAAGTCCCCAGTGACTTTTAAACCCAAGGGTTCTTTAGGTTTCAATACTGTGGTGGCTTTAGCCATTGTTTTTGTACAACCGTAAATTATTTAAATCACATGAAGATGACAGTCGGTTTTACAAACCAGGTACATGTAATTTGTATACTTTTGTATATGCTCTGGTACACTACACGTGTCCTGACAAAGGGTAGAGTTCATCCTGTCAGTGTTTGTGCCTGTGACACTAGGGGGACATCTGCATTGCTTATTTCTTTGTGTTGATGTTTCTGCGGCCAAGCCCTGCACGCGTCATTTCTGAAAAGCCTTAAATCTCGGAGACGTTGCTTGTAGGGTCTGCAGTGCGAGAGGCTGCCTCGGAACTGTGAGGCCTTTTGTAAGCTGGAAGCATCTCTCTTACTACTTGTGACTTTTTTAGGACGTTTTCAATTCCGAGCTGCCAAAGCGTTCAGTAAGCAGTGCCTTAGTCATACCTTAAGTATGCCGCCAGCCTTCTCACACCTATCCCGGTGTCGGCTCACCAATCGGCCCAATCTTTGAAACAGGACAAGAAAAACTTGTTTTTGTTATTTTGTTCTTTAAGCCCATTTTTCTCTAGTCCTCTCGGAAACTGGCGACTTGGTCTAAAATCTGAAACTGAATCCAAGTCAGTTCTTTGACCATGCTCTCCAATGTCTATACCAAAACAAAAGGTTGCAACTCTGTAGTTTACTATGAAAAGTAAATCATACTTTTATTGTTGCCTTTTGAATTCATGACCAAATACTTAGCTATTTGTGAATATTCTGCACTCTAGCATGAAAGTGCCTTTGGTTTGAGATTCCAGCTTAGAAAAGTGCTGCCATAATAACGATAATTTGTAGAAAGACCAAAAATATTTTGAGATCACCGTAATGCCTTTGGTTTACCGGGATGAGTAGCCAGCTACAGGCCTCTGCTCACAAAAGGGCGACGCAGGCTGCCTGCTGCGGGTCTGTTGCCGGCGGGGATCCCACCTCCACTCACGCCCAGCACACCATGCAGGAGGGACCTCGAACTGTTGAGCCGTGTGTGCCGACCACCTGGCACGTCCTCTCAGCTCGTCACCCGGCCCTGCGCCCACGAGAGGGGATCTCCGCAAGAACAGCAGGGTCTCGGCTGGTGCACAGATGTGACAGCTTTTGCCTTCTCCTTGTGTGTGTTGAGTCTCTGTCGAGATCTCTTTTTCCACTACATGACAGTGCGCACTTATCTGGTTTACACGATGATACCATTTCAAAAGTTGGAAGCCTCAAACTGAGATGACAGTGCAGAACAAAAATGTGTTAGGGTCATCACAATTGAAGTGTTCTTCTTAGGGCAAAAATGTTGACTCTGAGTGTTGTAGAGGAACGTGCTATGAGAAGCTTCCAAAGAGCACCGCTCACAATTTGGCCTTTTCAGAGAATGTTCCAGAATGTTCCAGCCCTCAAAGGGGCAGCCGTTCGGTCTGTGTCGGCTTTTATCCAAACCTTGTCTAAATTGGGAAAACTGATAGAAGTGAGGAAGAGGAGTGAAAAGGACGAGACAAAAACAAAAAACTAAACAGAACAAAAAACACCAGCCAAAAAGAAACCAGGAAAAAAATGATTCTTTTCCTGCTAACATTGATGTAAAAATAACATCAGACAACTTTGAAAGTTAGCCTTTAAGCTCTTAATACATTGTTCTGTCTGTCTCTCCCTGGTGTCTGTAGCCTCTCTAGGCTGTGCAATTCTACCCCAAGTTGTGAGTACTTATAAAAGTTCCATGAACAAACGCTATGAAATGAAAAGGAAAATTACTCCACACAAGTTACAATTAGCTGCTTGAATTCTCAGCTTCTCCTCTCCATCAGGACTATGCCACAACTTGGAAGAAATTAGTCAGATGTGTGTTTTCCTGCTCCTCCTTTGAGCTGTTACTGTGTTTTGTTTGATAATAGCTTTCTCTCATAGACTCTTTGCTTATATCTTTAACAATGAAGGTTTTGTGTTTAAAATGTATGCATTGCAAAGGTAGTTTCACTGAAGTCATGCACCGTTAAATAAGATGAAATATTTGTATTTATTGTCCTACTTTTCTAAGCCGTGACTTGTTTTACTCTGGATTTGCATTGAGTCACTCGTATGCCACACTGCATCATTTTAGTATTGGAAACGGCATTTATGCCCCTCCTGTTCATCATCAGATGGATCAGAATTCATTAGATTGCACTATGCTCCGGTTGGCACTCATCTGCCTTTCACGATGAGATGGCCTGCTGACCCCTTCTCTGAGAGAGGTGGACAGAATCTAGGCATCAATCAATTGGAAATCAGTCCCTGATCTTTTCATTTTTTGCATTAATCGTTTTCTGTGATTAGTTTTAACTGTGTAAATTAGATGTTAACTGTGCTTCTTTAAAACAAAATGTGCATCTTATCTCCTTCCTGTTACCTCCTTATGAGATTTACTTCTGTACACCTTTTTTTTCAGTAGGCTTATAACTGCAGACAAGGAAAAAAAGTAAAAACAAAAACAGTATGTGCCTAAAAAAAATGACAAAAAAAAATTTTGTAACAATTAAAAAACCTGAGTAGCCTTTACTTCTTTAATATGCTCAAATTTTATGTAAATTGGTTTTGGCCACGTGTGTTTGTTCACATTCTAAACGGCTTCATGAATTCTCACAGCCATGTGTCTCTGTCCCGTGTATAGAATGGGCTTGTGACGTACACGTTTCGTAGAGTCAATGGTTCCTTTGATATTGTACTGCTACCAGGACTGGGCTGGGAACCCGCCTTGGGGTAGTCGGGTTCCTCTGGGGTAGATTGGCGCAACGGGGTGGGGAGCGGCAAATTCACACACGTTTCCTTAACCTATTCTCAGAAATTTTCAAAAGGCATTTGGTTAAACCTCTTGGCAGTACAGTATTCTTGTATTTGTTAACGTTTGTGTTTAGGTACTGGTACCTTTTTGTTTAAAAACGTTCTAAGTGTTGGCTTTAAAGTGAATTTATCTTTAGTATGATAGTTATATGAAAATTATAGGGTTTGTGTGCAGAGAATTTTTTTATAAAGTGCTTTGTAAAAAAAAAATATGTATTCTAGCTTTCGCGGTACATACGTGTGATAACTTTAATATCCATGACAGTTAAGTGCAATTATTTCATCACTCTAAAAATGCTATTTTTGTGTCAGTTCCTGCAGGTGTTTCATGTCTTTGCAAAGTGACACATTTTGATGCCTTCTTGATAAAAGTGGTAGACATTTTGTAGCTTTCTAGAAACTTTGTATTCATACGGTATCAATGAGAAATAAAGAAAACGGAAGTGTGGGTCACCTTTTTTATCTGCAGAAGTGCACGTCGCTGAGAATGAAATGCGCTTTATGTGTGGGGGTGACGCACAGGAAAGTCAGGAAGTCGCACCTGGGTCCGTTTGGTGGCGGCTGCGCCTACGCCAGCGCGGTAGTGCCTCAGTTCACGAACGCTGCTCTTTGCAAATGATTCAGTTCTCAAAAGCATTCAACAGACTTCCACTTCCGTTCACAAACTCCACATCAGGCGACCAACACAACTGCAGCCATCGTCTCAACACGTACACCCCAAAATCATAAAACACATTGAGTTTGTGGACTGAGGTATTGCTGTAATTGGAACTTTAGGCATTATATCTAACGGGGTTTCTTAAAACCAGCCACGAGGCGGTCCCTCACTCTTTCTGTCTCTCTTTAGTACCAAAAAATTTTCTGAACAGTTTATCTCAATCCCAGACACACCATCAGAAACTAGATCCCATAGAAGACAACAGAACCTTTGGACACAACACATAGACCCAACCACTGGCCATTTGTTGTTGTTAACCCAGCTCGAGGGCACATGCAGGAACCAGGGCAGAGCACAGGTGGCGATTCAGGTGAACAGCACGATCCTGCCTGGCTGGTGCTTATGTTCTCTGGTGCTGTGGTCCGGGCTCCTGCCCTCGTGTCTCCGAGGGGTTTGTGAGGCTCTGTCCGCAGCATGCACGTGCACACCGTGCACTCACTCACTGTATGCTGAGTGCTGTGCCCAGTGTGTCGGCGCTCTGCACATACATCGTCTTCATTAACTGTCACCATAGCCCCAGGGACATTTTTGCCTGCATTCTAAAGCTCCAAAAAGCTAGCTCATCCAAAGTTAGGACTGGTAAGAGGCGGAGCCTTAAGCTCACCCTGACCTGACCCTTCAGCCTGGACCCTCCATTTAAGTTACACATGTACTGTGAGGCAGCTCAAAGCTGAGGGAGCAAGAACTTTCTTAAATCATAATGAGCCTTGGACTTGTGACAGGGAGACCAAGGGTACCTGGGGATCCTTAGTTTGCGATACAGATTTTAGAAGGTCTTCCTATTTCTTTGAAATAAAACCTGTTTAAAATCTCAAAAAGCCCAAGAAGAGAGCATGAACAGAGAGCTAACATGCCCATATCTTGCCAAGAAACATCTTTTCAGTGGGCCAGTGCTGATGAGGAAGGCTGTTAGCAGTGGGTGGCTCTGAGCAGCTGGAAGGGGACTTCTGTGCAATTGGTTGGTGGCCTGTTACACGTCAGACATACACTCTTGGTTAAAAAAAAAAAAAAGTCTGCCATTCCTATAGGGAAATAGGCTGCTGGTGGGTTGACTGTCTTTTCAGTAAATATTCTCCCATTTGCTTTGGCTTCCAACAAAGTGAGTCTTAGAATGTGTGCTGTGTGTAACTGATAAGGAGCCAGCTAAAATTTAAGACAAAAGATTGAAAATAAGTGAAAATAGATGCCAGCAAATAAAACATTGAAAGCGAGCTAATGCAGGTTTATTATCTCAATATAGCTCAAGGCAAAGATTAACTGCTGGAGTTAATGAGGGTTACACCAAGATGATAGGAAAAAGAAAGATACTAGCATGCACCTAGCAACATAGCTTCAAATTATTTAAAGTAAAATTGGACAAATTCTTCAAATTGGGAGGTTTTTAAACTTCTGAACTCACTGTTACAGATAAAGCAAACTTCCCACCTGAAAGAGGTATAATATAGAGGGTATGAACAGTATAACACGCTATTCTAAGTTACCAAATACAATGTAATGAACCCCACAATGACAGACTATACATTATTTTCAAGTACACATGGAATTTTTATAAAAACTGCCCTGTCAAAAGCCACAGGTCAGAATACTATGGCCTGTGGGCCAAATCTGGCTCAATGTTTTTATAAATAAAGTTCTACTGAATTACAGCCAGTTCGTTGGTTATGGGCTATGATTCTGCGAATAGGCTTAGATCCGAAAGGGTGGGTGAGGAGTGGTGATCTTGCATTGTAGCGCCTGATTGTCTTCTCACCCAATCTTGATGTATTATGATCAAAACTGTCAAGCAGCACCTCTGACCGCTGCCCATCTGTTTTAGTAACTTTCTTTGTCACTGAGACACAATATCCAACACCCACAACTTTAATGGCAGATTTATTTGGGCTCATGTAGCTTTAAGTGAAAGAAGGGAATATTGGAAGGGTCTGGGTAGAGGATAACTGCTCATTCCATGACATCCAGGAAGCAGAGAGGAAGAAGAGAGAAGCTGGGGAGGGAGATACATCTTTCCAGTCATGCCCCCACTTCCATCCAGGCCCTACTTCCAAACAAGTCAGCTATAGTACCGCCATGATCCAACCGTCCAAAATTCCCACCTCTTAACATGAGGCTTTTGGGAGACGTTCCAGACCTCTGCCCATCTCATTACACAAAATGCATTTAGTTTCCCTAAGAGTTGCCACAGTCTTAAAAGTTCTAGCATTGCTGAAAAGTCAAGTCCAGAGTCTTCTCGGAAACTCAAGGAAAACTTAGCTTTCAGGCCCTGTAAAAATCACAAAGAAAATTAAGTCCTTCCAGCATACAGTGGCACAGGGTAAATATTCCCATTCCCAAAGGAAGGAACAGAAGGATAGAAGGGAATTGGACCAAAGCCAGATCAAAACCCAACAGGACAGACATTAAATCCTATAGCTCTGTGTCCAGTATTTGGGGCAAATTGTGGTGAGGTGTGAGCTTGAAAGGGCTTGGGCCACCCAACCCCTAGAGCATTACTGGTTGCAGCCCTCATGCCCTCTTTTTTGGGGTAGCTGCAGTCTCTGCCTCACCTTTCCACAGCAGATGTTCTGTGTGCCTGGCATCTCCAACTTCTGGGACCTCCATAGCACTTCTGGCTCCAGTCTCACAGCTTCATGCTCTGCCGTTTCAGAGCTACACTGCTTGGCCTCCCAGGCCTTCTGAAATCTGGGTGGAAGCCTCCCTGACCCCACAGCTCTTGCACTTGTATGCCTACAAAACCAGCACCTCATGGATGACACCAAGTTTTGCCACCAGCTGAAGCAGGGTCCCCTTTTGTAATTGCTGTAGAGGTTTCTGAGTACTTTGAAGTCTGAGGACTGAGATGAAACTCTGGGAACCATTTCCCTAGGTAACCCTTCTGGAGCAGGGCAATCTGGGGCTCTTTCAAAGCAAAGTCTTTCAAAGGAATTTACCCTCACCCTTTTACATCTTCTTGCTTTCAAAAGACAAGGTCTTGCTAATTCCGAAGATGCCCTCAAGCTATCTTTCCTGTTGTCCTGGTGCAAGCACTTGCCTTCTTTTTAATGTCAATTCTTTCATCAACCGTGTTCATCAAGGCACCAACTTTGCAGATGCTTTGTATGTAGTCAAGCTTTACATCATTTATCTCTGGTTTTGCTCCTGGTTTTGACTCTAAATCTGACTAAAAGCAGAGAGTAATATCCATGCCACAGCCTGAATGTTGGGCTGCCTTGGAATTTCATCTGCCAAATTAATTAATCCACTGCCCTTAATCTCAATCTCCTGCACAATCTCAGGACATGGGCAAAATGCAGATAAATTTTCTGCCAAAGAATAATATACATGGCCTGGAGTCATACTGAGGTAGGGTAGAAGTCTAAGATAGGTAGAAAAGACACAAGAAAAATCGTAATTTTAAAAATTAAGGATTGTAGCTTCAGAACATAAACCCAGTTTAACATTGTTTCTTCCTTTTCCCAAGACACAGTAAGCCTGGGAAATCCCTTCTCCCTGCAAATGGGCCTCCTTTACCTGTGCACAGATCACCTCTTTCCACCTGTGAAATAGGACTTTCCCTATTAGTAGGCTACAGGTCTTATCACCTGTGGTAGTTGTCATCTGTGAATGGGCCATCACCCTTCCCCTGCAGAAAGAGCTGTCACTTTTCATCTATAAATTAAATCCTCTCTTCCTGTGGATCCACAAGTTCTGCAGATTTCCACTCCCAAAATTTTCATATATGACCCAGCCCCAGATTATGGTGTGTCTCATTTCCCTGAATGCCTACATTCTACTTCATGTGTACTTTTAAAATTCTGTCTAATCTCTTTATGCCTCATTTTGCTTAGTCCTCAAAATTCTTTTTCTGCAGTAGGAATCAACAAACTTGCTACTCATCCTACAGGTTGGATAGATTTAGGTTCCTCATTGCTGCTTTGGGAATCTCCTAGACCCTGTCTGGTAACAACTGCCAAGGGAGTCCTTGTTCCTAACTGATGCCTCCTGAGCTTGGCCTTTACCATCTACATTTCCACATTCTGGGCTTCTGAGCTCTGACCAGAATCTCCCATCAAACTCGGTTTGCAACATTCCAGGTCATCTCTAGCCAGCAACTCCAAACCTTTCCAGACTCCTCCTGTGAACCAGTTCCGAAGACTTTCAAACCACATGCTTAGGTATATTCACACTTTCCTAGTACCAAAGTCTGTCTTAGTCACTCTCCTTGTCACTGAGACAATACCCAACCCCTACCCACAACTCAGAGCAGAAGATGTTTATATTGGCTCATGGTTTTAGAGGTTTCAGTCCATAGCTGGCTGGCTCCAAGGCAGGAAGGGTAAGGCAGAAGGGCCTGGGCAGAGGACAGCTGCTCATTCCAAGGCACCCAGCAAGCTGAGAGAGAAGGGAGGAGCCAGGGAAGGGTTGACTAAATAGCAACGTCTATTCATAACTTTTTTTTAAAACTTCTTAGTAAATTAGGAGTAGAAAACAACAGCTATCTACAAAAGCAAAACCAATAGAACAGTTAAAACATTTCTTTTGGTGTTGAGAGTGAAATCAGGATGCCTACATTTACCACATCTACTCGACAAAGTGAGGTTTTAGACAGTGAAGTGTTGGAAATAAGGCCCCAGACTCAAATTGTTGGTGCCAGAAAAAAGCACTCAAACAGGAGGCAAGAGGTCCTGACAAGGCTTTTACTTCTACTTCTGCCGAAGGGCACAAGCATGAGGTAGCGTGCACACAGGACAAAGGAGGATTACCCCTTTTATCTCTAACGCAGGAGAAACAGCTGACCTTTACTTCATTGGCTGAATTCAAAGGCTTACAATCTATTGCAGCTGACTAACTCAAGTGGTGCGAGGGTTGGGGAAAGAGTTGGTACACTGCTGAATAAGTTAGAGAAAGAGTGTGTGGTTTGAAACAAAAAGTCCTTGGTTCTTATTTGTGAGGGAGGGCCTGGTTAGAGAGAGGGGACATGCTGTTTGGAGTGGAAAGTTCTTGATTCTTTATCTTGGAAGCTGTCTGTGTTCTGGGAAAAGGTACATAGTCACCATTTCTTGGAGGTCAGGATATTAACAGAGTAGGGTGAGTAGTGCATAGATGGATGACCAGGTCATTTAAATCCAATATGGAGTTAATTTGGCTTTATGTTTTGACAGAAAAGACAAAGCCTATTTCTCAAAGAGGTAAGGCAAGAGAAAGAAATGCATGAGGATGGAAATCCAATCAGTCATTGTTCTTAGAAGATAAACTTGCGTATGTAGAACATCCAAAAAATTCCTTGTCCTGCTTTGTGACCCTGGAGCTGTCCCCTAGAAATATTTCCTACTTGGCAACTGTTGCAATGTTAAATTCTGTGAATTGAGAGCTCTGGGGTTACAGTATAAGGCAGAGATGACAGTGAAGCATTTCTTTTCTGGGGCTCTGTTATGGTTTATAGTAGATGTCCCCTCAAAGCCTCATGCACTTATAGTGGGGCTTTTGGGAGGTGACTGGATCATAGGTGTGTGATACTCATCACTGGGTTAATCCACTGATGGGTCTATAGCTGGGTGTGATATTAGAAGGTAAAACCTGGTGGGAAGAGGTAGGTCACTATGGGTGTGGGCTAGAAGGATACACACACACACACACACACACACACACATATAAGGATATATATACACATACATATGTGTGTGTGTGTGTGTATATATATATATATATATATATATATGTATGTATGTATAGCCCTCCTCCTCCCTTGATCCCTGCTCTGCTTCTCACTACCATGTCATGGACTGTTTCTACTCTGCCATGCCCCTCCGCCATGCTGCCTTCACTTGAAGCCAGCTGACTATGTACTAAAACTTCTACATACTGTGTGTGAAAATAAACCTTCCCTCGTTTAAGTTTTGGGTGTCAGGTATTGTGTCTTAGTGATGAGAAAGTAGCTAAGACAGGCTAGTCTTCCTTATTTTTCATCCCAGGAGCCCTCATGGACAGCTATGTCCTCAGGTGCCCCTGTCCCTACCTGTGAGAACTTCTGTGCAGCTTCCCTTGGCCACTTCCATGGCCGCTTAGACTGTCCTTTTAGATGCCTCTCTCCCCACCAGGTAAGTGATTTCTGCAGACCAGTTCTTCTCCACACATGCCCTATGGCAGTGGGGGACCATTTCTGCACATCAGCTCTGGCCCGTGCACTATGGGTAGGATACCTGCTTCTTCTTTCATGAGAGTTGTGAATCTTAGCCTTTGATGGAGGAGTGGAACTCTCTAAGTGTTTTTTGGCTCACTGTCCTTCAGTCCCAAGGTAGAACTTCTAGACTCCTTTGAATCTTCTTTCACCCCATTTAGTAGTTAACTACTTTCTTCTAGGTAACAGTTTTTATGTTGCATTTCTCCTGTTCACATAACTGTTGTCGTCTCTGTCATAATCATGTCTTGGCTGATACAGGGCACTAGCCCAGTCAGAGGTATCAATGTTTATCAAACTGTAGTAAATAAGACAGGATGGTAACAGCACAGGATTAGGCAAATTAGACAACAGAGCAGAATAGGGAGATGGCAAAAATGATCTACATATCTATTAAATCTTGCCTCATGGGGCTGGGGATTTAGCTCAAGTGGTAGAGCACTCGCCTAGCAAGCGCAAGGCCCCGAGTTTGACCCCCAGCACCAAAAAAATAAAATAAAAAATCTTGACTCCTGAGAGAAATGGTCTGATTGGTGTGGGATAAAATAGACTGTGTGATAAATGATGATGGAAAAATTGAAAATGGGCCTTGACCTCATACCAAGCCCCTAAATCAATTCAAAATAAGTTATAATTTATATAAGAAAGACAAAACTGCTAGGTGTGGTGGCACATGCCTGCAATCGCAGCACTTGAGAGGCTGAGGAAGGAGGTTGCTGCAAGTTTGAGGGCTGCAAAGTGAGTTCAAGTCCAGCCTGCAATACAAAGCGAGGCCCTGTCTCAAAACATTAAGTGTGATTTAAATTACAAAAAAAGAGATACGAAGACAAACCAAAAGGGAAAAGATTGATAAATGAATTATAATTAAGGGCCTGTTAATTAATTACACTATAAAGATAGTGAAAAGAATAGCTAGTAATGAAAAGATACTTGGAATATATATAATAAAGACTAAATATCAGCAATACACAAAAATCATCATTAGACAATAAATGAAAGAACCTATAAATGAAAGTATAAATGAAAATGGAGAGGGCCTGAGGCTGTGACCCAGTAGTAGAGTACTTGCCTACTGGGAGTGAGGTTCGGGTTTGATCCTTAACACCATAAAACAAAATAACAAAAACAAAACAGAACAAAACAAAAATGGAGTGAGACTTCAATAATCAGTTCCCCTAAAAACAAACTGGAAAAAACTGAAAATATACTCAGCAACATTTGTAATCAGAAGAATACAAGTTAAAAAACTATAATGGCTCATGTCCAACAGATTTGAAATGTTAGACTAAAAATACTGACTATGGACAAGGATGTGGGGCAATGTACATGCTGGTGGACGTGTACATTGGCATAACCACCTTAGAAAACAGTTTTGAATTACTTTAAGAAAGGTGAATGAATTTAGCATAACTCAACAAAAATGCTTGTAAGAAATACAAAAGTGCTCAAGATATTTGTTCAAGAATGTTATAGCTCCCTTTAGTCCAAACAGAAAAAGAAAAATTAGAAGCAATGCAAATGTTCAGCAACAATGCAATTAAAAATGAATTATGATTTAGTGATATAATGAACCATTATATGAATTTTAAGGACATGAAAATATGAATCTGTATTAAGCACTTTCCCATCACTGGGACAAAAATACCTGACACTCGCATCTTGAAGGACGAGAGGTTGAGTTTGGTGATTTAGTCCATGTTCAGTTTGCTCTAAGGCAGAAACATCATGGTGGAAGGACCTGGCGGTGGAAAACTGCTCACCTCATGGCAGCCAGGAAACAGCGAAGGAAAGGAGGAGCTGGGGAGGGAGATGCATCTTCCAAGGTCACACCCTCGGTGACCTGCTTCTTCCGACCAGGCCCCACCTCCTAACAGCACATTCAGCTATGAATTCATCCACGGAGCTGTCCACTGATGGGTAGGGTGCGCCCATGATCAATCTCCTCTCAAAGCCACCCCTCTGAACACATGAGACTTTCAGGGGCTATTCTAGATCTAAACCACAACAGAATCCAGTGTCTTGCAACCATGAGGAAGACCGCTTTGGCTGTGATTTTTTGTTATTTACTTTCAAATCCAGCTTTACTGAAGTATAATTTACAATGCAGTAAAATTCACTTATTTGAACTATATAATTTGATGAATTTGGACAATTATATACATCACCACAATCAAAACAAAGATCATATCCACCTGCCCTCAAGGCTGCCCCTGTCCCTTTACAATCAGTCCCCCCTCTGACTCCCAGCCTCAGGCAAGCAGTGATCTGCTTTCTGTCCCTGTATTATAGACTTTCCTCGAGTTTCATATAATCCAACCATGCAGTATATTTGACTCGTTTTACTGAGTGAAATGCAGGGCTTCAACCATAACCATCTGTATCAAGGACATCCATTCCTGTTCATCCCGAGTGGTCTCCTAGAGCAGAGATGCGCCACTCTCTTCACCAGCTGATGGACACTTGAGTTCGTCCCAAACTTCGGCTACAACAAATAGTGCCCCTCTAGCCACCTGTACAAGACTGCACGCACATGCATTTCCATCTCTCCAGGAGGGAGGACACAGCGCCATTGGTAAGTGTATATGTGCATCTTAACTTTACGGCCATGCTGTTTTCCAACCTGGCTGTACAGCTTTGCACTTCCTCCAGCTACACATGGGACTTCTTTGGAACCGGGACTTTTTAAGTTTCTCCATCTAGAGGATGTGCAATGCTATCTCTTTGTGGTTCTAATTTGAACTTCCTTTATGACCTAGTAATGCTGGGTGCTTTTAATGTGCTTTGTTACTATTTCGATGTCTTCTTTCATGAAGTGATTTTTAGATCTCTTGCCCATAATTCACGATTTATTTTTATTATTTTCAAGAGTTCTTTGTATAATCAAGACAGAATCCTTTTCTTAAATAGATATTTTATCAATAGTTTCTCCCAATTGGTGGTTTGTCTTTTCATTTTCTTAATTCTGCCATTTGAGGAGCAAAAGCTTTTAATCTTGGTGGAGTATTTCATCTTTTTTAAAAATGCAATTTATGTTTTTATGCTTTATTTATAAAATAATTGCCTAGACCAGTGCCAAGAAGATATTCTATGATTTCTTCCAGAAGGTTGAAAGTTTAAGCTCTTAAATTTAAAACAATATGCATTTAAATTTTTATATATGCTATGAAATAAGGGTTGAATATGTATATCTTCAGAGAGTACATGCATAATACATACATGTATACATAGAGGATACACGTGTGTGTATCCATTTCCAGTTGTCCTAGCACCCTTTGTTGAAAAGACTATCCTTTCTTCTTTAAATTACTTTGGGACCTTTGTTGAAAATCAGCTGACTAGATATCTATCTTTAACCTTTCTATTCTGGCCAGGTGTAGTGGCGCACACCTGTGATCCCAGCACTCAGCAGGCTGAAGCAGGAGGATCACTACAAGTTTGAGGCCAGTCTGGGCTACGCGGTGAGTTCAAGGCCAGCCCGAACTACATAGTAAGACGCTGTCTCAAAAACAAAAACAACTTTCTATTCTGTTCCATTGATTTATATGTCTGCCCTTATGCTAATAACATCCTATTGTAGTCGCTGTATCTTGATAGTAAGTTTTAAAGTCAGGTAGCTTAAGGCCTCGAACTTTGTTCTTCCTCCAGATTGTTTTAGCTCTCTTAGGTCCTTTGACTTTCCATACAAATTTTATAATATCAATTCTTAATTTAGTCTTAGAAATAAATACTTATAATTGCTTGACACTTTAAATTTCAAAATGAGACATTTTTTTAAAATCGTGGTAAAATACAACACAAAAGTTACCATCTTTTATTTTAAGTATACAATTTAGTGCACTGGTAAATTCACAGTGTAAAACCGTCGCCACCATTCACACGCAGAACTCTTTTCACCTTGCAACTGGAAACTTTGTGCCCATTCAACAGTCACTCCCCACTCTCTCTTCCCCCAGCTCTTGGCAGCTACCATTCTACTTTCGGTCTCTGTGATTTGGATTATTCAGGTCACCTCATAGAAATGGTATCATGCAGTATTTGCCTTTTTGTGACCTGCTAATTTCACTTAGCGTAATCTCCTCCAGGTTCATCTTTGTTGCCTGTGTCAGTATTTCTTTTCTTTGTTAAATCCCAACAATCTTCCACTGTGTTTATATATCACCTTTTGTTTATCCAGTCCTCTGTTGATGGATACTTGCTTCTGTCAGTTGCCTTTTTAAAGGAATATAATATAAAATTTCCTTCCTATATTTCTGAGGCTATGGAAAATGGAATTTTAGATATTTCATCTTGCATTGCTTATCGCAAGTGTGTAGAAACCCAACTGACCTCGGCGGTGTGACCTCACCTCCATGCTCAGCCGGGTCCGATGCAACACATCATGGTAGAAGAGCCTGGAGGAGGAAAACTGCTCAATTCATGGCATCCAGAAAGCAGAGAGAAGGGAGGAGCTGGGGAGGGATCCCTCCCCCACAAAGTCACGCCCCAACCAGGCCCCACCTCTCTTAATGTACCACAAGGGTTTATTTTATGTTTTTAATTTTTAAATTTTTACTAGCACATGTTTGTGGTACATGATCATGTTCATTGTGGGGAACTGGTACATGTGCATAACACATCTCAATTCTTTTTTTCCCCTTCCCCTCTACTCCCTCCTTTTCAGCCAGTATCAGATTCGTTTATTTATCTTATAAATCCTTATAAAGTTAATTACCATACATACAGATGAACAGCCAGACTGGTCAGACCTCTTAACAGCACATTCAGCTGTGAATTCATCACTGGAGCCGTCCACTGAGGATACAGCGCCCCCAAGATCCCATCGCCTTTCAAAAGCACCGCCCGAGAGCACCAGAGATTTTGAGGGTGCGCTCTAGATCCATATTACACCAGAATACAGTCATAGAAAGCCAAGACATAGAGTAAGTCTAACAGCTTTTTAAAGAGCATTATATGACCCTGTCCATTTGCAAAATTAGGCAGTTTACTTTCTCCTTTCCGGTAGGTATGTCTTTTGTTTCTTTTTTCGTATTGAGCTGGCGAGGCTCTCGGGATAAAATTCAATGGAAGTGCTGACTGTGGTTCTCCTTGCCTTGTATCTGGTCTTAGGAGGGAAGCGTTCAGTCCTTTGCCATTATTTACAATACAAGTAGTAGGATCGACATTACAAGAGTTGTTATAACAGCTGATTTAAAATCCGGTTGATGACTCCAACACGTGGGTCATTTTGTCATTGGTCCCAGCGGATGGAGAACAAGACTAGTTCTTTATATGTTGAGTTACTTTAGATTTTACACATTACAAATGGTAAAGTGTAGAGGATCTACGTTCTGATAGTTTTCTCTAATAAATGTAATTTCCTTTTATTTTAGCTGGTGTCTTCCTCAACTGAATTCTAACCACAAACTCTGTTTCTTGCGGGGCAGCTTCAATCTTTCCATGATTCTTTTGTCTTTGGCTGAGGTGCTGCAGCATGTTCTGTATAGACACGGGTCAGGGTCAGCTGCCCGTGGGAGACCATGGAGTTTGGGGCTCTCTTCTGTGCTTCTTTCTATTCCAGGAATCTGTCTTCATCCTTTGGCAGCTTTGGACTTGGCTTTCCATTTTCATGGGTTAAAAAGATGGCTGTTTTCCACCAGCATGAACAAAATCTTGCACGACCCTGACTGAGGCTTTCCCCTGGCTAAAACTGCAAATGTGAGGTCCCACTTCCTGTCCTGTCTCTCTCTGATGCACAAGGCACTGATCCACCCTCCCCGAACCTGCCTCCTTGCTCTCCGGTGCTCTTAGGTAGCTGCATTTTAAAATTATGTTTATCAGTAAAATTGTATCCAGTTCTTACTAGAAGTAGAGGTCTGACTGTTATGTGTTAAGGGCAGCTATTAAGATGCTTCCTTTTATGTAGTATTTAGATCCTTTTTTTTCTCTATTCTTTTTTTTTTTTTTCTTGTTTTGAGCTTGCAGGGGTTTCCCAGTTCTGCTGTGAAATCAATGACATCTAGTGGCTTCACAGAGAAAGTTTGAGCTCCTTGTAATCCGTACATGTGTCCTGGGGGCTTCCCATGTGTGGAGTGTGGCTGAGGTCAGGGGTCAGATTACACTTCAATACACGAGCCCCGCCCCCCTTATTCAGGGGGGTCATGAGCCAAGAGCCCCAGTGGATTCTGACACTGTAGGCAGCGCCGCTCCCTCCGTGTGCTGTGCCTTCCCGGTGCGTCCTGCGGCCTTGCCGCACAGTAGCACAGTTCATCTGTCCTTCCATGTTTTATGCCCTGCTACCTGCTTTGTGCTGCCAACTCACGCTTGGGGCCGTTAATAAGTAGTTAGGGCCACACTGTGGCACAACCAGTCAGTCTATAAGTCTGATGGCTACTGAGTGACAAACAGGCAAGTAGTGTATACAGTGTGGACATGCTGGACAAAGACAGGACAGGGCGGCACGGACTTCATAGATTGTTTATTTCTGAAATTTTCCATTTAATATTTTCCAACCGTGGTCGACTGCAGGTAACAAACCTCAGGTAACTAAAACCACAGAAAGCAAAACCACAGATAAGGGGGCACTACTGTAGTTGGTTTTAAAGAAAAATTTCTTAGATGAGAATAACAAGGAATGTAATAAAGACCTGGATTTCGACCTGCACGTTAATAGATGGGAAAGAATGAGGGAGGAAGGGAAAGCAAGTGGAAAAGGAAATAAAAAAGAAGGGGATGAGAGGAGAAGAGAGAAAGGAAGGAAAAAAAGAGAGATAAGAAATACGGGAGAAGAGAGAGGCCAGGGAAAGGCGAGATGGCGCACAGGAGCTCCAGGGGGAGGAAGAAAGCCTGAGGCTTCCAGGTTTGCAGCACCCCGAGGGTCCCTGACCAGGCGGCAGCGTAGGCCTGAGAAGGACACTCTCCGTGACGGAGTGGGATTTAGACTCCGGCCAGCAAGCTGCGGGCAGCCCTCTGGGCTTGAGGTCCCTGAGGCGGAGCTCTGGTTCCCCCGCAAGGCCCGTGCCCGCTCCTTGCCGCTCCCGCCCCCGGGCTGTCTTCTCGGGCTCGCCCGCCGGCTGCCGCTCAGCTGCGTGTGGCCAGTGGGAGGTTGTGCAAGGGGACTGAGGCTGGGGAGAAGGACGCCCCGCAGCACTGTCCTCCCCCCGCTTTGGGGACCGTGGAGACGGCGTCACAGACCCAGACGTTTAACCTCAGGAGCAGGGAAACAGGAGCAAAGTCCAGCTTCGGGGCGGGACACACGCGGGTTCGAAGGGCCGCTCCGCAGAAGTGCGCACGGCTTGGCTTACTCCTCTATTCCACTTCTTTGACTTCGTAACCCATTTTTAGCGAGGTGCCCAGACTGCATAGCCCGTCCTGTACTGTCCCCCTCTCCCGGGGTACCCCCTCCAGAAGGGGTGCACGCTCAGCTCTGCCTTGGACAAGTCCTGGCGTCCCAGGGAAGACCCGGCAGCCAGAAGCGTCCCGGCAAGTTCTCCGCACGGACAGCAGAGGGCAGCAAATCGCCACCGCGCTCTTCTCGCCCAGGGCCTTGAAGGCCACTTCTGCGAAGGTTTCTGTGAGAGGAAGGGGGCGACGGGGCTGGGGTGGGGCCTGGGGTTGCTGGTCTCTGTGTTAGTCACTGAAAGTCAGAGACCCTCGGTGGAGGCGGCGGGTGGCACCCGCTGCTCTGCGCCGGCCCATCCCTGGGAATCCCAGCAGTGCCTCTGCCCTTGACCACAAGAGCCAGTGCAGGATGCCCAGGCCCTTGCACACAGCCTGACCGTCCGAGAGTCGTCCCACACGCAGCCTCGAAGCCTTGCACTTCCTGGCGAGGTCTGTATTTGCATCTGTACGCCTCTGATGAGGAGACTGGACTCAAAACTAATTTGATCGAACGTACCCAGGTCACACAGCTATGTGGTGGGAAAACGTGGATCTGAACCTCCGTCCACCTACTTCCTAGAAGGGACGCTCCTTCCACAAGTCCAGTTTGCCTCTATGAAAGGAAAAAAGAAAGAAAAATGTCACCGGGTCTTTCCTTTGCTCTTCAGGGGAATTCTTGTTGGAAGCTGAAGGCCTGTGAGCTCCTAGAATGTCTTTTGTCCCTCCAAGAAAGGGCGTTTGCAATCACCCCACTGCCCACTCTGCTCTCTCCAAAGGCCTTGGTACCCCAGCGGACACCCAACGCTGACCGGCATCTCAAGAGCAGTGTCTTAGGAGGTGAGGGCACTGGCCCACTCCCAGTCAGCTTGGGACAGTTCTACACAAAGGCCTTATGCAGCTACTCAGATGACTCAGTAATGTCCTAAGGTAGTCCCAAAACAAACCGGTGTCCAAATAAGATGGAGCTGAGGAGCAGGGCATGGTGGCGCATTCTGGTAGTCCTAATACTCCAGGAGGCTGGGGCAGGAGGATTGTGAACCCAGGGTTCGGTCTGGGCAATTCAGTGACTTAGTGAGACCCTGTCTCAAAATTAAAAATAAGAAGGACTGGGGTGTAGCCTAGTGTAAAAGCCTTATGTTCATTCACTCCACAGCAGTGTGAAAGTAAGTAAATAAAAAAGGAAGAAAAGAAAAAAATTGAGCTGCGATTTTTTCCTATTTGTTGGAGATATTGTGGTCTGGGCGCCCGAGGGGGGGATTCATTTAGCCTGTGTGCACTTTGCTTTGCCTGGCAGCCAGGGACCTAAGTGACTCAAGGTGGGGATGGCGCTAGGAGGAGGACAGTAGAGGGCTAAGGCCGACAGTTCTAGTGTCACCCAGCCTGGACTCAGACCCAGACTGTCCTAGTGACTAGCTGTGGGCTTCAGGCTGTTGTTTATTTCAGCTCTCTAAGCTGAGTTCCTTGCCTGTAACAAGGTGGAAACAACGTTCGCCGTACAGTGCTGACAAAACGTACAGGGCGAGGGATGCTGGGAGTCAGGAGACACCAGTGGGGCGACTTCTGCTACTTCCAGCCTCCTCCCTGCTCGACCTAGTGTCACCATCTCACCCTGAGACCTTCTCCTACGGCCCTCTCAGATGTCTTCAGAAGAAAGGCAAGTGTTCTAGCTGATGTCAGCACCGCAGACCGAGCAGAACACCCTTTCCTCGTGCCTGCTGCTGCTCTTTGCCCTCCAGACTGAGGCCAAGCAGATCTTGCCCGGCTCACCAGCAGACAGCCCTGCCCCTGCCCAAGCTGAGCTGCATGCGGACCTTCTGGAGTTTCCTGGAGATCATTCTGGATCCAACAAATGTGACCTCTGCGAACGTGATACGGGGTGCTTCTCAGTGTCCCGCAGTGTGGAGCCCCCCAGGGTGGGACTTCTGAGGACACTCCACAAAGACAGAGCGGGACTCTCCCCTGGCGAGCTGGGCAGAGGCCGAGGGCCTGCAGAGCTGAGATTACAGCCCAGCTCCGTTGAGTCCCTCCCTGTGGGTGGAATGCAAGTCTGGCTGGGAGAGATCTGGGGCCCTGGTGGGCTCGGGGAGGGGGGGTCGTGGGGTGGAGTTGAACAAAACGTTGTCCCTCTGTCCAGCACAACTTTTGCACCTCTTTTGTCTTTACATCTAACAAAGGAAAGAATATTGAGGAGCTCACACTTCTGTACATCCCAGCCTAAGGGTTAGTGTCACAGTGTGGGGACCCTGGGACATTTCCGCCAGCTCTGAAATTCAGTGGACTTAGGTCAGCCCCAAGAAGAGTCTTCCGTGACCAGGGGGTCCAATACTTTCAGAAACTCCTTGGGATAGCATTGAGTGCCCTGCCCATATTTTAAAATGTGGAGCCAGGCTTGAAAGTGCTTTGCAATTGGTTTTAAATTGAACTCTAGGAAGATCCTCTCTATTTTTGGCTGGGGATCTAGGTATTTGTGAAAGGGGTGTTAGCTGGATTTATCAAAAGCAGTTATCGCTTTGAAATTTTTGAAGCTGCCTCCAGCCTTATTTTTTTTTTCTTTTGGAATGAGGCTGTGTATGAAAACCAATAGATAGATGCAAATTTGATTAAAATATTGTCACGAAAATACCATAGATCCATGTTAACTGGATCCAAGACAAGAACCATGAAAGAGGATTTGATTTATGCAGAAAAAAGCCGATTGATAGGATCCTTAGGCACTGAAGCACTGACTTCTAGATGTGGAGGGGAGATATGTAAAGTACTGGGTTGGGTCTTGAATACGTCGCCTCCCAGGTTGTAATCTCCCAGTCTCTGTCGGTGGGTGGCCCGGGTGCCTGATAAGGTCAAGTTCACAGTGGGAAAAGGGACCTTACGGGACTGAAGGGAGCCTGCTGTTCTCAGCGGGGGCAAAGACAACTTGAGAATTTAACCCTGACTCTTCTTTTCTCTTCTCAGGCTTCCTCAGCCCTCTTGGAGCTGACAGTCTCTTCTGCCTCCCCGCAGCCCTGGCCCACATTCAACTCCTGCTGCTTGCCTCCTTCCTTCCCACCCCCAATTTCATCTTCCCTTCTTCCTTCAGTGAATATTTTCTGAATTCCTGTACCTGCAGCACTCTTTTAAACTCGGACCTGTCCACAGAAGGGCTGAGGCTGCGCAGCCTTGTTCACCTGCGGGGCACAGGTGAGTCCCTTTTCTCCCTACTGAGGGGTCTTGACATCCTTAGCACGTTTGTCACCCTCTTTCTGACGCTATTACAGGACTCCCGGGTCACATGTCTTACCAGCCACCTGGGGCCTACATATGTTCTTAAACCACAGCAGGGAACTGACGTTTACCGGACACGGCTCTACTGAATACTGACTATATGCAGCCTCCCTGGAGGATACTGTTGTCCTTGCTCCTTGTGGTTAGGAATTTAGGAAATACTTATTAAAAGAAAAAGCAGCTGGGTGTGGTGGCACACGCTTGTAATCCCAGCACTCTGGGAGGTGGAGGCAGGAGGATGGTAAGTTTGAGCCCAGCCTGGGCAACTTGGAAACTTAGCAAGACCCTGTCACAAAAAATAAAAGGGCTGGGGATGTAGCTCAAAGCATAGCCCTGGGGTAGAAGCCCTGGATTCAATCTTCAGTACTGAGAAAGAAAGAAAGAAAAAAAAAAAAAAGGAAAGGGAAAGAAAAGAAAGCAACACTTAAAATAGAAGTGGGGATGGGACACACACCCCAGTTTTTGGCTCAGGCTGCTCTTGAGAGGCAGCGTGGTGAGCTGTGGTCCTGACTCAGTTTACCGGGAGCCTGTGGCAAGTCGTTGACCTTCAGCCTCTGTAGGATGGGCTCCTCCTCGCAGCCCTCCACCGGCAGCCTGGACCGCATCACCTCCCCACACCACCCTTTATGATAGGATCCAACCTGAGTGCGGACCCAGCAGGGAATTTACAAGCGACTCCCCTGCCCTGGGCTCCAGCAAGTCCTGGCGGGTGTCTGCTGGCTGGGGCGGGCGGGGGGCAGCCCTCACCGGCTGGCACAGGAACAGAACACCTGCGGGCCCCAGAACTGTCCCCAGCCCGCCCTCTCCTGCAATCTCCTGCTGATCTCACGTTCCAGCTCAGATGCAGGGGAGAGAGATCAGACATAAAATTCCAGGGGCTGAAAATTCCTCCCGCCAGGACATCCCCCCCACCTCCCCTCTAATTTCCAGTGAAGCAGAAATTTTAACTCTTCGGGGCAAATTTTCAAAGCAGAGTAACCACCTATTACACACTTAAGTCCTGTTATTTGTTAACAGCATTTGAATGAGTAACTTGCTTGCATCGCTTTGAAAATGTATCTTTTAATAGCGGAGCAGGAGCGATTACAGATGAAACGTGTGGTGCCTTCTGCAATGCCAGAGGCTGTTCCAAGCCAGCATTCCAGGAGAACGCAGGAGGAGGTGACTTCCAGGAGAGGGAACAGAGCCCATCTGTGCGCAGGGCAGACCTGGGGCGCGCCCTGCCTGACCTCTCTGTTGCGTGTTTGGGACCTGTCCTCTGCTGGCCTGTTTCAGAATGCACAGGTGTTTCTTGCGCTCTGGAATTTCCAGGCTGTTAGAGAAACAGGCCCAGGCTTCCAGGACGGAGCAGGGTGTTGGGTGGGGGCACGGCGCAGGGGTAGAGCATTCACCTGCAGATCAGGGTTGTCAACCGAAAGAAAAGGTTCTGAGGAAGCACCCTCGGGGCTCTTTCCCACCCTGTTCCCTCTTGCAGAAGACCAACTTCCTGTGCCAGTGCCCCACGGCCCCACTGCCCGCCAGGGCCCTGCTCTGGGCTGTGGAAACTCTGGAGCCAGTAGACGGTTTGGATGATGCTTGTGGGTTGGATACTTCCCGTGCCCTGCAGTCCCCACACCCCAGAAGGGCACCAAAAAGCTGTCAATCAAAAAGCATGCTCCCTTCCAGGGACTTGAGAGATTTTTGCACATGAGTTTGGGCCATAATCCCATCCACCAAGACACAATCCTAAATGCCAGTTGTTGAAATCCAGAAAGACCAAAAGCTTTAAAATCTCAATCCTGACAGATTAATATTCCAAAAATAGTCTGGCATGGTGGGTATGCCTGTAATCCCAGCATTCTGGGAGGCTGAGGCAGGAGGATTACTAGTTTGAACCCAGCGTGGGTGACTTAGTGACTTAGTTGAGACCTGTCTCAAAATTAAAAATAAAAAGGCTGAGGATGCAGCTCAGTGTGAAGACCCTGGTCCAATTCCCAGTACCTCAAAAAAAAAAAAAAATCTCAAATATAATTCTGGAAAAAATAAGAACATTCTTTAAAAGACATTTATTTACATTTGAAAATTACTTACATTAAAATGCTTAAACTATTAAAATTATTTTCATTTTAAAAAAGGATTCATTTGAGAAACACAACACTTCATAGGTCACTTCACATAATAAACTAGGCAATAATAACATAGTTTTGCAAGCACAAACTCTCAGGTAGGGCAATTCCGAACAGATGAGTTGCATTCACAAAGAAAGGTCAAAAGGTGCAGCGTGCACACTAAGGTTGGTAGTTATCTGCACCCAGCTTTGAAACTCTTCTCAGTCATCTGAAATAGTCGGATGGCCCACACAGGTCTCTCGACCAAGTTGATCACAGACCAGGATGGATCACCTGGGATTTCGTCGGCTAGAAAAAAATGCCAACGCAAACGGTCGACACATTTTGAAACCAAAGTTCTTGTCACTGCTAAAATCAAGACTTCTTCCCTCTTCTGTTCTCCCTCCCACCGTGGGAATTATGGTTCTGGGAAATTCGGTTTTCGGGATTTCGCATTTGGGAATTTGATCTTTTGGGAGTGAAAATTTCAGGATTTTAGACTTCAGGGATTTTGATCTTTCAGAATTTCAGCCGTTGGGAGTGTGGCAATCAGGACTGTGTCTTTGGGGGCTTAGACCGGCACCAGGTGCCCCTGGAGCCCACCAGGCTCATGGTGTCGGTCAGGGGTCCCCCAAATTCGAGCACCCGAGACTCTCCCGGGAGCCACACGCACCTCCTCTCCACCCCTCAGCGCCACACTCCATAAAGCGAGTCTCTGGAGGCGGAAGCTACTTTCCCAGCCTTTCAGGTGACGCCAAGTCCAGCCCATCTGAAAGCCAGCGATGCCCACAATGGGGACCAGAGCCCGGCCCCACAGGGGACAGAGGAAGGTCTGTTGGCTGCTAGCTGGGGCAGAAGTGTGGGCAGAGAACGCTCCAGCCTGCTTCCTGCCCTGTGAGGCTGGATGGCCTTTGGAACCAGTCTTCCTCCTCCTCGTCTGCTGGTGGCTCCACAGCTTAACCGGTTTGGTTTTTGTTGTATTTTTATTTTTTTAAACTTGACTTTGGACTATTTAGAAAACGTTTTTAAAAGCTTTAAAATTTTTAACAATTTCAAAATTGATATATACAACCCCTGCAGACTCTATCCAGAAACACTACTTGTTAATATTTTGCTATTTGTTCTTTCATACATACATATACACAGATGTGCATGTGTTTACACATGTGCATCTCTCCATATACACATGCATACATATAATACGCAATCTCTATGTGTACATATGTACACACTCAGATATGTGCGCTGTATTTTTTCTGAATCATTGAGTGTAAATTCCATGCACATGCCTCCGCATATATATGTGCCCCTTTATTTTTCATACTTCAATATACATTTCCTAAGAGCAAAGATATTATTATTTCACATTAGCACACTAAGAAAATTTAGGAAATCTGGCATTGCTACAAATTCCATATCCTGACATTTCTACTTGTTTAAAAAATGTCTTTTATAGACTTTCCCCTCAAATTTAAAGTCCAATCCAGAATCATAGATAGCATTTTGTTTACAGCTTAAGCGTCTTTGTAGTGAAGAGAAATTTATGTTAAAAAATCTTGAGATATAACACATAAGGCAGAAGCCATCAAACTTAAGTATATTATCATCCCCCAAATTCCCAAGCCAAAGTTTTTTGTTAAAAATTTCCGTGAAGTAATTTTCCACGAAGTAAAAAATTTTCTTAAGAGTGTACAACATACTACCACAGTATGGTAAGAGCACAGGCACAGTGCTGTTGTTTGAGGGAAACCCCCACAACCACTCTGTGATATGACAAACACTATCCTTGACAAGATCTTCCCAGGCAGGGCCCAGAAATATTTGGTGCAGGGGGGCACGCCTCTAATCCCAGCTGCTTGGGAGGCCGAGGCAGGAGGATTGCAAGTTCAAGGCCACCCTTGGCAACTTTGTGGGTCCCTATCTCAAAATAAAAAAATAAGAAGGCTGCAGCTTTCACTCAGTGGTAAAGTACTGCTGTGTTCAACTCCCAGTACCACACACACACACACACACACACACACACACACACGGAAAATTGGCTTGTGTAGCGAATGAATGAATGAATGAATGATCTCCAGTGTAGATTACTACAAGATTCCTGGCTGGTCTTGTTGCTTATGCCCTTCCTCCACTTTGTTTTTTGTCTCAGCCCAATAGCCAGAATGAGCCTTTTAAAAACATAAGTAGGAATGTGTCTGTGTGCCATGACACCCTCTATGGCTTCCCAACTCTTTCAGAGTAAGAATCGGCATCTTCAGAATTGTCTACAAGGCCCTGTGTGATCTGCGCTCCCAGACCGCCTGCTGCCCGTCTGCTCTCCCTCGCTGATCTTCTTGCTGCCGCCCCACCCTCGTCCCTTCCACTCTGGTCACTCGGGCCTTCCTGTCCCCAGGGCCTTTGCACTCACAGTCATTTGGTGCTTCCTTCATACATCTGCCTGCTTGTCTCTCCTTTTCTTAAGGATTGTATTAAAAGCTTAATCCCCACCTACCCCTGCATCCCTGCTCCGGTCCAGGGAGTTCCGCTGGGTGCATTTATTCTTTCTTTAGGGGCAGTAAGAGATACACAGCGTTCTTAGACCACTTGTAGATGATGAGAAACTGCAGACCCATATTTCTGATTTCTGTCTTTAATATCTGTTTGCAAACCAGCCAATACTTTTCGAATTCATCTCTTGACTGTCATTCCTTGCCAAATGCAACTAATGGTAACATGAACTTAACACTCTGCTACCTAAACTTTTCCCCCTAGACCAGAGGTCAGCAGATAACCCAGGGCTAAATCCAGAGTGCTACCCATGTTTATGGCAGCACAGTTTGTAACAGCTAAATCTTGGAAAAGGCCCAAATGCCCATCCACCAATGAATGGATAAAGATTTTTTTTAATATACAATGAAGTATTACTGTGCCATAAAGAAGGATAAGCTTGGGACATTTCTAGGTAAATGGATGCACCTTGAGACCATACTCTTTAAGTGAAATAAATCGGACACACGTTTAAATATCCCATTGTTTCTCTGGTGTGAGAAACTGAAAGGGTAAATAAGGACTAAATGTAAATAGATATTGTGAAATAGGAAGAAAAGGTTCAAATGGGAAGGAGAACAGGAAGAGGGTTGGGGAAAAGAAGGAATGGAAAAGAAAAGAGAGAATAGAAGGAAAAAGTGGGAACAAAGATTTTGTAAATAATAAGGGGAAGAAGGGTTGAGGGGAGGGGATTGAGGAAAGAAGAATCAAGATATATCATGTACAGGTACAAATTTCCTATGATGAATGCTATCATTATGTATATCCAAAATGTACCAACAAAATTAATTTTAAAAAGCAAAAATCCGCAGTGCCATCTGTTTCTGTAAATAAAGTTTTATTGGAACACATCCATGCTCATTTGTTTCCGTATTGTCTGTGGCTGTTTTCACCCTGTAATGGAGAGTCAAGTAGTTACAAAAGAGACTTTATGGCCCCAAAGCTAACTCTTCACAATCTGATTCTACAGCAAAGCTCACTGGTCCCTGCCTTAGACTTACGGACTCTGGGGGTTCAGGATTGGCCCTCTAGGCTGCCTCAGCTCTGTCCAGCTTGCTAAGATTTTCCCACTGCACATCACAGGCTGTCTCCTTTCTGGCCCAAGGACTATACTACTGCCACCTGTCTTGGATATTTTTGTTACAGCAAGATTTCACTCCTGGTTTTAGTTAGGATAATTGAAAGCAGCTGCCCCAATTGCCATCTCAGGGGTTTCCTGCTCATGTGAATAACCAGGAATTTGAGCTCATATGAAGTCTGAAGTTGGGGGGACAGGGACCTCTGTATTGTAACATCTGGAAGATGTGATCGCCACAGTCACTGGGGCAGGTTAGTGAGGGACAGAGGAAGAGTAGTGTTCTCAACTTCCCTTCCTTTCTTTGGCCAGAACAGTTATAAGACTCCAACCTAAACAGAAAGGGGCTGGGAAATTTAAAGAAGGGCTTGAATGTGTGATGAGTTCTAACCGGTTTCTACAGCATCGATTCTTTCCCTATGTCTCAGTCTGGTTTCCATTACTACAACAAAATACTGAGGCTGGGTCATTTTTAAAGACAAGAAATTTACTTCATGCACAGTTTGGGAGGCTGAACGTCCAAACAGCGTGGTGCCAACTTCAGTTCTCCAACTGTGTCACATTGTGACAGTGGCATCACGGCAGCTATGTGTATAAGAAAGAAGAGAGGAAGCCAGAGGGTGATAGAGGGTCAGGCTGGCCTCTCATAACAACCCTCTTGTGAGAACTAACCGTGGTCTCAGAAGACCTACATTAGTTCCCTCAGTGACCTCCTGTTAGGTCCCCCCTTCAAGGCCCTACTGCCTGTTAACATCACAACCCCGGGGAGCATGCCTCCAATACACGATCCTCCAGGGCACAAACTCACACCATAGCAGCAGCAGGCGAGCAAGATGAAATCCACACTCATCCCTGTGGGAAGGCGCTGGAAGTCTTTCTTCATATTCAGTTAGAGCAGGGAGTTTGTGTTGGGAGCTCCTGAGACAAGAGAGGAAATGATGGAAGGAAAGAGTGCACATGGAGAAAGGGGGAGAGTGGAGAAAAGACTCGTGAGAAGGAAAAGGGTACCTGAAGTCAGAAAGGAAGGGCATCTGAGCGAGACCAAAGGTGGTCAGAAGCCTGTGAACTGTGTGCCTTTGCGAGCTCAGGCAGCACTTAAATCCAAGCTATCATTAGGACTACAAAGCTATTTACTTAAGTCAATGCCGAGGTTTAATATAGTGAATCAAGCATTTTATGACTTGAAGTAACTTCAAATATAAACTTGGAGTTCCCTGTATCGCTGAAGAAGGAGGGTCCAGGATTGATTCCTGCTTACCAGATCAAGGTGGCAAGTCATATTTGCCACACAAAGGCAATGTTTAGAGAGCTTTGTGGGGAGGGCTGGGCTTTCGGCCTTAGAGACAGGAATTTGGGCTCGGTGCCCAGCTCTTTTTTTAATTTTCTGACCCTGTACATGACCCTTAGAAGTCATATAGACCTTGCTGGAACCTCGGTTTCTCTCTCTCTCTCTCTCTCTGAAACAACCACTGCATGATTAACAATGATGTACTGTGAGCAAGCTTTCTTTGAGGTCTTTGGATGAAAGACAACCTATAAACTCTGCTGAAGATTTACTGTCTTATTAAAGGAATCACTGCCTGTAGTACTCCACTAGTAAATGTTGACAAAGGTAAACATCCCTCATTCATCTTGGAAGGACAGGCGAGTCATCTGTGACAAGTACAACACGAGAGGGTGTGTTCCTGGGTCATAAAAATTTCTGTTCTTATTGCCCAGAATCATCGTTTGCATCTCTATCTCTATTGTCACCTAGAATTGTAACTAAGAGACTCAGCCCTCTAGAGCTATGTGATAACTAACGATAAATAAATGCAGCACACGGAAGAGCTTTGTCTCTTGGCTGAGGTGAGAGCAGACTAACAAGGATTGCTACCCAAAAAGTTAAAACCAGAATCTGGAAACACGGTGAGAGGAACATGGAGCACGGTGTGTGGCCTGGCAAATTAGACGACAAATGTGTGTTGGTCACGTGGGAAGGCCACAGAGAGACCTCAGAGCTGCTCTTATTGCCTGAAATCCAAGTTTCTCCTCAACTCAGCCTATCTACAGCTATGTTCCTGTCACCTGGGCATTTATGTCTCTGATTAGGTGGAAAAAGTGAAGGAATATGGGTTCCAAAGGGTGTTGTGTCTGTCTCTAGCTACAGCTTTGAGAGAACTACTTTCTGGAGCTTAGATGCCTTAAGCATCCGGCTGATAATAAAACTACTACTTTGAGCATATACTGAGTACCAGCCCCTGTGCAAGGTACTGTATGTGCCTTGTCTTATTTCATCATGAGAGGCAGGTACTATTCATTCAGCCAAAGGCACTGTGGCTTGGAGACTTCTCAAAGTCTTTCATGCCCAGTTGTTTCTTTGCTACTCATCCACCATACATCGTATGGGAAGAGTGAGGAAAGACCTTCAGTCTTGACCCTTGATGAACTCATAATCAAGTCGTGCCTGAAAGATGCAGGACTGAGTACTTGTTCCAGAAAGCCTAGTTCTTAGCCTTTCTGGGATACTAGGTCAGTGTGCAACACACTCACGTTTGCCTCTCAAACAGACGACTTCTCTTGACCTCACGTTCCCCGCTGGTTACTGCCCATTGTGTTACTTCTTCTTCCAACACTCCCATGGTGAGTTGTCTGTGCTGGTTGTCTCTGATCCTCTCCTCCTTTTCTCTCTTACACACACACACACACACCCTCGCATTGAGGCTTCACCCTGTCACTGAGGGCACCCGCATGCTGAATCGCCCCTCCTTTGTCTTACTTGGCCAGGCGACAGCTGTTGAGGTGTTGAACACTTCCTCCAGGACCAGCTTTCTTCCCTTGGCCACCAGGACTCCCCTCTCACTTGCGTTTTCTCTGGTCTCCTTGGTTGCTCTTTATCGGTGCTATTTGTGGGTGCCTCCTGGTCTCCCCGAATTCTTGGTGTTGCCGTATTCCTTAGCTCAGATCGGGAGTCTCTTTATGCTTACTTCCTTGCTGGTTATACCCATTTTCAAGGTTGTTTGTATCATCTTCATCCAGACAACTCCCAAATTGTATCTTTAGCCAAAACCTACTGCTCAGATTTCCAACTTGAGAAACAAACTGCCTCTCAGTAGCTCCACTTGGATGTCAAGTGGCCCCTGAGGTCGGTGTGTTCAAATGGGAGTCCCTTGATCCTTTCTCAGAAATGTGTCCTGTTTCCACCCTTCTTTCTCTTAGATGATCATGTTTATCTTCTAGGTTCCCAAGCCCAGACTTCAACTCATCTTGACTCCTTTGCGTCCCTGCTCCGGACCTAATCCATTAGGAACTCCTTTTGGTTTTGCCTTTAAAATGTTTTGAGGAACTGACCAGTTCTCACCGTTCCCACCACGACCAGCCTGGGCTGAGCCATTGTGAACTCCTGCTTGGCTATCTTCTCTGCTCTGTGCATTGTGCCAGAGGCCAAGATGTAGAAGAACAGGACACAGGCCCTGTCCACACAGTGGGATGCGGTCTGAGAGGAAGAGGGATATGAAGCTCCTTCGATCCTGACACATTGCAGTAAGTGCTGTGACAGATGTGTGGAAGTTTAGAATCTACATCGCCTTCCAGTTCAGATATTAAAGTCACTCACTTTAGCCCTACATCTTTAAATTAAGGTGACCCACAGTGTATGTGACATTTTAAAGCTGATTAAAGCAAGCCTTGGGTCCATTCACGGATACTGGACCCACTCGCCCACAATACTTCAATACTTGTCTTTTCAGCTATTATTTTTGCCTTATGTGTCATACTTACCCATGAGTTTAGAGGTATAACTCAGAATTCCTCAGCTTTGACATGCAGCTGTGTTGCGCAGGGTATGGCTTGTACTGACCCATTTTCTCTTGGAAGTGGTGGCAAATCGCCCGCTGGACCAGTTCCGACCCCAGAAACTCAGCCCCAGCGGTTTGGCTGGTGTGGAGTCCATGGAATATGACAGTGGCTATATACATGGATGACATCTCAAATTCTCAATGAATTGACCGGCTGTGGTGGTTAATTAAGAACAATTGGCCTTGGCAAACTTAGTATGAGAAATGTCTTTCTATCTTTTGGATTTGATTTGCGTGGATCCCCTTAATCCATGGTCTCTCCTTTCCTCCACTCTGTCCCCAGCCAGTCTACCTTGTACATAGTTTTCCATGTACACATTTCTTGGCTACATCGTCCCTCCACCAGAAGCCTTTGATGGCTCTTCACTGTCTAGCCAACACACCCTAGATCCACCGGCAACAAAGGTCTTCCATACTTGGTCTTGAACTTCTCCTGTCTTGTCTCCTGGCACCCTTGTACATGACCATGACCTGGCAACTCATGGGGTCTATGTGTGTGCTTTCCCACCTCTGTGCTTCTCATGCCTGCTCCTCTGCCAGGAGTACTTTAGTTTTGACTCACTGCTTTAGTTTTGACTCACTATGTCTGTAGTTATCTTCAATTAAGAACAATTAGAAAATAATCATAGGAGAAATGTGGACATTCAATTCCGCAATACTCTTTAGTGTTACAAAACATCTAGAAATGAGGGACAAATTTGACACAGTGGCTGTCTCAGTACTGGAGATGGAGCTCAGGGCCTTCACACTGAGCCACACTCACAGCTAATTTTAACAATGTTTATGTTTTGAGATGGGGTCTTACCGTGTCACTAAATTGCCTAGTCTGGGCGTGGACTTGGGAACTTCTGATCCTTCTATCCCAGCTTCCGAGAGCGCTAGAATCACAGGTGTGTACCACCACATAAATTTAACACACTTTAAGATGCACAACTAAATTTGTGAAAGAAAAAAAAAGAGGAAGAAAATGCTTGGGGTCCAAAGACAGGGTGAAAGCTGATAGAAACAGTGTTAAGAGTGCAATGGTACCTCAGTTCACGAACTTAATTCTCAGAATTGTGGTCCCACTGCATCTGATATTTTGGCTGTCTGTAGAGACAGGGCTGTCAATTTTGGATTTCATTACTCATCTACAAATAGGAGCAAGGCCTTAAACACAGACCCCTGTATCAAGCCAATATTGTTAAGGGCACATTTGGAAAAAGTGTGCCCATGTATAAAGGATTTTGTCTAGGAAAAGATTCCTTTCTGAGAAATTGTAACCAGCAGCCAATTGTAAATAAAGGGTTATATCTACAGGCACAGGGGTTTGAGGATCAGATGTATATTACTTGAGTGTGTGGGACGCCCCCCAATAATTCAACATGAGAAATGTCCTGAGCTCGCAACAAGGCTGGCAGAGGCAAATGCAAAGCCCTTTTGAAGACACTCTGAACCCAAGCCAAATATTCAAACCCTATTGAACATTAGCCCACAGTCCAACGTTATGAACTATAGAAGGAAACAATGTCACGTGAAATGGCAGAAAGAAACTAAAGAGCAAAAAAAGCAACAACCACAAAAGTAGCAGAATTACACCCCCGAGTTAGCAATAGTTATTACAGTGGTTGCATCCAGGTCTGTCTTCAAGGAGCATCTAATCGGACTGAGAAATAGTCTGTTACCAAGTAAGTGTACACAGACTGATCCCAATTCAAGAACAGCTTGCGCTACATGAGGAATTCAGATATGTTGTTCAGGTATTGGAATGTCTTTTTCCTTAGAAAACTATCTTTTATCAAGTAGATCCAAAAGTTTTTGGAATCCACAGGTCAGAACCTCTTGAGGACACATAGGCAGAGTTTCCAGCACAAATCTGTGCTCAATAAACATTGGTTACTTCATGCATAAATTATCGAATGAGGCATCTATACCTGGCCCAGGTTCTAGTCCTGGGGAGCATAAGGCCAATGCACATAGAAGAAGGAGAAACAAACTTTACTGTCTTTGTGAGGCAGAAGCCCAGTTGTGCAGAAAGATTATATATATAAACACAGTTTGTGTCAGACGTGCTTCGCCCTCTGCCCTCTGCTCCCAGAACTTTCCCCACGGATCCTCAGCCCAGGACGTCGTGGACTCAACAAGGCTGTCCTAACCCCAAACACTGCACTGCTCCTAATGCCCGTCCCCTCACGGCTGGAGAGCAGAGCTCCTGTCCTCGGAAAGCAGCAGAGTGGGATCAGGCGGACAGCCATTGACCCCAGACATGCCTGCAGCCACAAAGGATGCTGGATTGCGCAGGGGTCTTTAACTGGGGCGACAAAGTGGGATGAACGCAGCCATGTGGTCAGTGGGATGGCCAGGGACAGAAAGCCTTTGCTGGGCCCGTGTTCCTAAAGTCCAGCCCTGTGGTCATCCACACTCACTCATTCACTCATTCATTCAACAAATATTCATCTAGTGCCACTTCTGTTTCAGGTCTTGGAGATGGAGATGAACAAGCCTTAAAATAGTCTTCGTGGAGGGGAGACACAGGCTAAACACACACACACACACACACACACACAAGATAAATGTAGAAAAATATGTGCAATTTAAAACAAAACAAAACACGGGGAGAAGTGGGAGGGTGTATTGTCCTTACGCCTGGGTTCTTTGGAGCTGTCTGTCTTGGTAGCTGAATCTTAGGTAGGGACTCGGGACAGGCAGCAGGTATAGACAGAGGTGTCTACTGAATGTAGAAATGTCCCGCTCTGCAGGGACAAACCCATCTTTCACCTCTGTCACCTCGGATTAAGGTTCACACACTCCTACTCCGCCACGTTCTGCCTTTCGTGAGCCTTAAAGTTCTGCTTATCTGTGGACTCACCTCTGGCTCCCTATTCATTCAACATAGAAAGGGAAGTTTCTGCATGTGAAACCTTTAGAAACAAAGGCAGAGCTCCAGTGATGATCCAGGTCATGATTATGCAGCCACCTAGAGAATGTGAGCCGTGTTCCCCCCACCAGAGCAGCCCCAGCTTCTTCCGGAGACTGTGGACAAAGGAACCTGAGAAAGCAAAGTCTTTAAATAAAGAGGACGCGGGGAAGTGCAGGGGGAACTTTATTCTGCTGTGACCGATGAGCCCTCCCTTTCCTGCCCGCTGGAGCTCCTGCTCCTTCTGAGCCCGTGCTCCTGGAGAGCCACCATGTGTGTGTTTGTCCTTAGGGGCGACTGCGCCCCTGCTGTCCCCACCCAGAATCCCACATGCAAAAGCCTCAATTGCCCCAGCTCCGTCTTAGCGCTCAAAGGCCCCCAGGAGTCCCAGCATCCCGGAGGCAAAAGGTGTTCAGGCCTGCAAACTCCCAGGGAGGAGAGCGCTAACCTTCTCCCTGGGCAGAGAAGGCAGGGAAAAGAAAGGCTGCTATTTTTAAAGGGGCTTCCTCATAGGTTCTTTTGTGTTCGGTCCAGGGCTTGTCCTACATTTTGAGAATAAAGTACCAACAAATCGAAACAAATGTATGTGTGTCAGTTCTCTCTCTGTCTCTGTCTCCTTGTCTCTGTCTATGTCTCTCTTCTCTCTCCCCCATCTCTGTCTCTCTCTGTCTCCTTGTCTCTGTCTGTCTGTCTATCTCTCTCTCTCATCCTCTGTTGTGCTGAACCACAGTTTTTTCTTCTGAATTTTATTCTCTACCATCCCCTCCTCTCCAGCCCCTCCATCCCTGCCTGGGTTCGTGCTCTTAACATCTTGCACTAGTGCAATAAGCCCCCAACCCACTTCCATCTCTATAGTTTTATATTTTTCTTTCCTTCTTTCTCTTTCTTAAAAATTTATCCTCATCACCACCTTGGCCCATTATTGTTCCTCACACCTGCAGTTTGGAGTCCCAGCATCCCGATAGAACCTGAACAATATCTTACAGTGCTGGCCGTGCAGCTGATCTCCAAATTTCCTTCTGCTTCCTCAACATCCTTTTCTCCTGGCTACTATTGAAAGAAGCTCAGCGGCTGAGCTGCAGCCTCTGACTGTCGCGGTGCCGTGACTTTGGCTGTTCTACCCAGGTGAGCTCCTGCTCAACCTTCAAGGCCCAGATTAGAGTCTTTGGAACTTTGAGAAAGACTTGAGGCTCCTGAGCGTGTGTTGCTATGGTAATACCACATTGCTTATGTATTTTGGCACAATGAATTGCCTAAAACTTAAGCGGCTTAAAGCAGCAAGATCATTTATTAGGTCATAGTTTCTGTAGGTCAGGAATCCGAGTGCAGTTTAGCTGTGTGGTTCTGATTTACAGCAGCTTCCCAGGAGGATGGGATGGAATGGCAGGAGGGGCTGCTGGCGGCTGGAGGACCTGGGCCCAGGTTCAATCATCTGCTTAGCTCACCTTAGTTCCTTGCTGGCTTTCGTGAAAACCTCAAGCCATTTCCTCCTGGACTGGGCCTTTTCTCATGCCGGGGTGGCTCCTGTGAGCACAGAGTGGGCCCTGCATTTGAAAGTTCTACAAAATCACACCTACCATGTTGTATGGGCCACACATGCAGTGTGCGAAGGGACCACACAGGGTAAATGTCAGGAGGCCAGGGCCATCCGGGACCCTCTTGGAGGCTGGGTACCTCAGGAAATCATTATGAACATAGACTCAAATTTCACAAGACCTATTTCAAGTTCTAGATCTACTACTTATTTACTGTGATACATGAGTAAGTTGTTTAGCTTTTCTGAGTCCTGATTTTCACATCGGCAAGATCTGAATGATCAAGCAGACTTACTTTTGGGGTTGATGTTAGCCCTAAAAAAGATGATTGCTTTACACAAGTACCTGTCATGTAACAAAAATTTAGGAAATGTTACTCATTCTTATGGTGATCTCACTTCCTCTTGAAATACCCAATCGGGTGTGTGGAAGGAAGGTCAATGCTCTGTATCTCTCAGGGGTCCAGAACACCCTTTTCCTGTTAGGGCTGCAGGTGCTAATGCCTTCCATCCGATGTAAATTATGTCTGATACTGATCTTTGTTTCAGCTCCGTGAACTTCCCAAATACATTACTGACTGGTCATGGTTTTCTCAGCTTTAATTCTGATGAAGGAAGGCATTTCTCAGCAAAACAAGTGAGGCAATGGGCCTCATCCATGTCCAGGACCTCTCATTTTGTGTGTGTGTGTGTGTGCGCGTGTGTGTGTGTGTGTGTGTGCTGGTATCTACCATTTTGATCTTATAAGAAGCGGCAGACCAGACAGAATGGCAGAATGGAGCAGATTTTGAAGACCTGTTCATGGCACTAACCGGAAGACTTTGAAATAAAAATGTAGTGTTCTGTGGGATGCAGTATATGCTTTGAAACGGCAGCCAAACACATTGCTACTTTACCCACAGCCAAACTGCACAGGTCCAAGTATGGAGGGGAGAAAGCAGGAGCGGCTCTTCTCATCCACTTAACAACTTGCTCACAAACTCTGTTCTGAGGTTTCGGAGGTCTGAGCACCCGACAGAGCAAAGCTCCCACTGCGGGCACAGAGGGGTCCATTGAGCTGAAGCAATGCAGCCTCCTCAGGCTGCTAAACCAGAAGGCCAAGAAGGGAGTGGATCTGCCTGCTGGGGTGGTTGGACCTGCCTAGCAAGGGTGGTAGCTGGAGAATTGTTGCCACACAGTGAGGGCACAGGAGCCTCCATTGGGAACCCAGTGGATTGGTGGGCCACTTCTTAGAACTTTCACATCTAATAGTGAGACAGTGAAAAAACAGGCAGCACCAGCAAAGACTCAGACCCACTAGAAATAAAAGCTGGGGTCATGCTACCAGATAAAGAACCCGCTCTGGCGATGCCCTGTTCTTTGAGCGCAAAGAAAGGAAACGGAATGACTAGCAGAGGAAGTTACAAATACCTGTACCTGCTCCCTTGGTCCCTCTTTCCTGGCCTGATAGCTCTGTCTCTTCAGAGAGAGAAAACCAAGAGAGGAGCCCTTCTCACCCCTTGTGTATGTGCCATACTGCATGCTTTGATGGACAGACCCTTGAAGTCAGCCTTGGCAGTGGCACCCCACGCAGGCTGCTCCTGAGTAAGTCACTCCAGAGAGCAATGTGCAGAGGTTAAACGGTGTCCTCACTGGTCTGGAGAGGGACACAGGGCTGCTGCCGCAGTATAGTATAGTCCATGCAAAAGTGCACAGTCCAGGTGGGAATCTGGGCTTCTCTTCTGTTCCAGCTCATGGTTTACTTCCCTGTATGCAATGATTAACTGACTTCTAGTTTTCTCACCTATAAAATACAAATGCAAACTCAAAGCAAAACTATTTATCTAACAGATTATAGTTTATACATTTCGTAGCTGGATTTCCTGGTGCATCTATCCCTCCTCAGAAACTTCTAGAACTGGCAAGCAGAGATGTGAATACGTGGCATGTGGACTGTCATTCTCTCTTCCAGCAACCTTGGCAGACAGCTGGATTCTCTCTCCCTCTCAGCCTAGATGAGACTTCAGTGTTATCGACGCTAGACCCAGGTGGTCATTATCGTTTGGAGATGGTACAAAAGGTGCAAACCTGATTGGCCAGCCCAGGCTGCAGAAGGAAGCGTCTTTGGGACTCGATGTGCACATGGAGATGTGGAACTCAGTCCTACAACTCTCCTACCTGCAGCTTCTGTATGTGTAGGCTGGGCTGCTGCTACCCACTTCCCGAGGCGTAGTTGTGAGAATTCATTGAAATATCTGTAAATATCCAGCACCTCTACTAGCACAAGAAACGCGGCTCCTTCTCTCTTTTCTTCCCCTTTATGAGGCATTTCTTTGAGATGTGATGAACATTTTATGAAAAATTTAAATTAGGGATAGGTAAGATTCATGCTTGGGTGAGGAGATAGTACGCACAGATAACAATGGAAGACTTTTCAGAGCGCGGGCACACCGAGTATGGAAATTCTAGCTATCGAGCAATGCCCCAAAGGTAAGAAGACAGGGCAATGAAGCTGAGCTTTGGACAGATAAGAAATAGGAATTGATCGTTACCAAGAAAGAAAAGTGCACGACAAGCTTAGAAGAAATAGAAACCGGTGTACAGATTTGAGCCAAAGTTGCTGGGTGAACTGGCTATAAAGAAAATTCATAAATGTGGTCCCCACACCTTCTCCAATTATTCGATCTCCTCTTCTTTCTAACAAATAACAACAGCCCCTAACACAGAGAGTGGCTATAAAGCAATGAGCTCGGTTGCCAGAAATCAAACAAAAGGGAAATTACTTTCAGTATTTCAGAGCACGTTGGATTAGTGGTTAGTAATAAGGAGAATTAACACTGTGTTCATTGTTGCCAAACCCATCACAAATGTGCTCAAATGGCTGGGATAGAAGGACAAAGGGCTAAGCCTGGGAAGGTGAACCCTCTCAATTAACCCTGTAGTACCCATGAGACAGTCTCCTCGCCTGTAAATTGGTAGGGATATTTGACATGGATCAATGGTGTATCAGCCAGAATGTGTTTGGTTCTTAGTAACAGGGATCTGGCTCCTACTGGCCTAAATAATGAAGGGAACTTACTGGTGCATGTAATTGAAAAGCCCACAAAGCACTGAAAAGCTTCAGGGCTAGCTCGAATAATTTACCAGGAACAAGGTCTCCTTCACCAGTTCTTGGCTCTGCTTCCTCGGTGTGGCCTCTTAGGCAGACTTGGGGAGAACTTTCTGGCTTAGAATGACTTCCAGCTGCTCTCTGAGACTGCATGCAATCAGGCGTGTACAGAAGGAAGAGAAAATCCTTGTGCCAATGTTATCAGCAGGAGTCCTGCCATTTCCTCTAGCCACACCTCCTGAGGTCACGTGCCCATCCTGGACCCAATCACTGGCCCAGGGATGAATGTGATGATTGGCCAGGCTTATGCCATGTGCTGTGAGATCTACTCCCATTGCTGAAGGTGGATTCAGCCTCTCCATAATCGCCTGGGTTTCCATATGGAATCAGGACAGTGGGGAACCAGGAAGGGGAGAAGGAAGGTGCAGTCACTCAGTACATTTTCATGGTTGGTGGATTTTAACCTCTTGGTGGGTGACTAGGACCCCAATACAGTCATACCATGTGCCACATAAAGATGACTTTGTCATTGACAACTACATATATACTAGTGACCCTGTAAAATTTTAATGGACCTGAAAAATTCCTGTTGCCTAGTAACATCTTGGCACAAGGCATTTGTGATGATGCGGGTGTAAACAAAACTACTGTGCAGCCAATCGCATCCACATTAACTTGTGGGGTGTGTCACACTTGCTCACGATAAATGACTAGGTCACTGGTTTATGTATTTACCTGTCTCATATTTTTCATCACTATTTCAGAGTGTTTTTCTTCAGCTTATAAGACGAGTGGACTGTGAAACAGTATACTGTGTTAAGAAAATACATCTCACATTCACCTCGTCTCTCAGTTGCATAAAGAAGCCACGTGAAGTGACTGACCTCCGCCATTAGTGTAAGCACACTCTGCAATGTGTGTGCAATGATGAAATCGCCTAAGGAGGCTTCTCAGGACACATCCTGACCGTTAAACAATGCAAGGCTGCATATAAAATGTATGGAAATCTCTTCTTGGTCTTTTGGCTAAGAGCAAGTGTAATGTTTGAAAAAGCAGCTTCAGTTGCTGACTTAGGATTGGGGGATTAGTGCTCGCTCTCTCTTTTTTTTTTCTGCTCCTGAGAGACCTGGCTAGAAACCTAGTGCTCCAGGGGAAAGAGGGAGGAAGAGAATATTTTGGGGTTCACCTTTGGCTCTGCTTTTTTGCTATTGTTTAGTTAACATATATCTACTAGGACCGCATATGCCCCTGTCTCCCATCTCCAGATGCTTCAGCAGGCCTATGCTAGTTGTGTAAACTAGGCAGAATGTTAGTCTTACTAAGAATAAAAATGTTATGTCAACATGAAATATGTCTCTACAGGCTCCTTGACATAAAGACTTGTGAGTATGCAGCTATCATTTTTCAAACTTGAAGCTTGCAACTAGTTACCTAAATTTCTGATAAAGACCAGAGCAATACAATCACAGGTAACTAACAAGCTGACACATACACAGCCGGGCAGGAGTGGTTGAAAGGAGAAGGAAGACGAATACTTTCTTCAAATGAACAATGATCAGAAATTTGGTTTCTTGAAAGACCCAGGGAGTTAATGAAATATTGTATTTACTTTGAGAGCCATTTGGAAAGCATTTCATGCTTTCTTGAAAAAGTAGAAGTTTCCCTCAATGAGAAAGTTGGCATAAAATCTAAAATATTTTAAAGAAATTATTAAAGAGTGCTAAAATATATATAACATAAAACTTACTGTCTTAACCATTTTTTGTTTTTTTTGTTTTTTGTTTTTTTTGGTGGTGCCGGGGATTGAACTCAGGGCCTTGTGCTCGCAAGGCAAGCACTCTAACCACTGAACTAAATGCCCAGCCCTATCACCTTACCCATTTTTATTTTTATTTTTTTTTGGTGGTGCCGGGGATTGAACTCAGGCCCTTGTGCTTACAAGCACTCTAATCACTGAGCTAAATCCCCAGCCCCATTTTTAAATATACAGCTCAGTGGCACCAATCATGCTCATGTGTTTTGCGATCATTACCACTGTCCAACCGCAGAACTCTTTTCATCTTGCAAAAGTGAGACTCTATACCTGTTAAACAGTAACTCCCCGCTGCCTCCTCCCTCTGCCCCGGTAACTACCATTCTATTTTCTCTCTTTATGAGTGTGATCACCCTACATATCTTACATAATGGAGTTGTAGGGTATGTGTTTTTTTGGTAACTACCTTATTTTACTTAGTATAATGTTCTCAAGGGTCACCCATGATATAGTAATGTGTCAGAATTTCCTTCCTTTTACAAGCTGAATAATTCTTCATTGTATGAATACACCACATGTAATTTTCCACTTACATATCATGGCGGTCACCTTGGAGGCTCCCCCTTTGGTACTGAGGACAATGCTGCAATGAACATGGGTATGCAACTATCTCCTAGAGACCCTGCTTTCAATTCTTCTGGGGATGTGCATTCTCAAAAGAGGAATTTGCTGGATCAGAGGGATGAAGAACTCTTTTAGGGCATGGTTTTGTTGTGTAAAATTCTTAAATGTATATTCTAAAGGAGCAAATACCCACAGACGGATAATTCCCTGGTTTCATCTTATAACTTAACAATAGGCATAAAAGAAAAAGCTACCAACAGCCAGAACTTTTGTAAGATCAAGTGGCTTCTTCCCTATTCATGGAGATTTAAGCTAATAAGGGCTTAATTGTGTTCTAGGCTTGCATTTGTGTAGGTCTCACAATCACAAAATCGACTGTAAGGGATCCATAGTCTAACCCAGGTGTAACTCCGAGCAGGGGCCCAAGAAAACAACGCCGTGCTTCAGGGGCGAAACAAAGAGGAGCCTCTTCAGCAAGTGGGGAGGCTGCTGGGCTGCCCAGATGCAACCTATTTCCCTTATCTAGCCCACAGCCTTCCTTTTCTCTCTGATGGACATAATGACAGTTGAAAAATGTCTCCAGTTCTTCCTCGGTGCGGAAAATCAGAACATCTCCTTGGGAATACGGTTTCGCTGTATGCAAGTTAGTTGCATTGAGGGTTCCGTGTAGTCAAATTTAATTTGCTCTAAACAATATTTCCTAAATGGAGTTGTTGAGTTCTTGCAGTTTATAACAGCTACGGAACAACCACACTTTCAAACCAATACATGGGGTATTAAAATGTCTCTCAACTCAATTAATTTGTTGAATAAAGAAAGCTAGCATTCTGTGCATATAAAATAACAGCAACCCAAGCACAGGCCTCATATTGTGTTCTGGGTGGTGAGCAGCTGACACATAATAATTCAGTGCTGAGGCATTTGGAGAGAGAGAGTAGTATTTCTCCACAATGAAGAAAGGCCACTCTTTGGGTCAGGGCTATTCTACTCTGAAAAAGCTGGGGATGTTTTAGATGTGGCAACTAAGACACTGTCTCGTTCACACACTCATTAATAGTATCAGGTTCCATTAATTGGGTAACAACACATAATGAAAATTAGTCAGACAAAACCCCTTTGACATAGTCTTCGATGGTGAAGTCATAGACATTGAATAGGCGATGCTTTTTGCTCCAGAGACCTCTCTGACTATAAGTGTGCTACATTCTCAGGATGATTTGGGAATCAGACACTAGGCTAGTTTTACTGGGACAAAGGCTAAGAATGCTAACGATCCTACTGAATGTCTTTCTTTTACCTAAACATTTCTAGGTTATCGCCTTGTCACCCAGGCTTCCACCACAGATACAAGATTCCAAAGAGGGTAGCAAACGAACAGCATCTCCCCTTTTCTGCCTCACCTCTTTTCTTTTCCTTCTTCCCCAGGGCATCTCTTCCTCACTTGTCATATGTTGCCACCATCCTCTTGGGATGTGCATGTACCATTGCCATCCGGGGACTATGGTGGCTAAAGAGCTCTTTTGCTTGGGTATCCTTGTCTCTGATTCTTTCTTCCTTATACAATTAGGGTCAACCTTCAGTGTGCACAAGAATCGCCAGACCGTTTGCTCACAGCCAGGGATTTGGATTTACCAGGTCCAAGGCAGGCCTCGGCATCTGCATTTTAATAAACACCAGAGGCCACATTAAACAGGTGGGTTTTACCTCCTTTTCAGAGACCAACTCCCTGAGATAACAGCCCAGCATCCTCGCCCCAGCCCTGCGCTCGATCTGGTCAGAGCAGCTTCCTTTAGACAAGAGAAGCAGTGTCCAGACTTCCCTGATGTGCTTAGAGCAGCCACAGGTTTCTGGGAACACAGTTTGCCAGATTCTTTTCTGAGGTTAATCATTACGAAGAACTGAGTCGGGCAGTAAAATTCAGTTGCTCTTTTGCGTGGCTCAACATAATTAAGGGCAGAAGTTCCTGTTTGGGGTATTCCGGCTGCTGTGAACCACGGACCATGACCGACAGATTGGACAGGTAGAGGTTCCAGACAAAATGTCAGCTTCCACAGAGCTCTGGGAGCTGGGACGCTGCCAACTTCTGCCCAGCGGCCTCAGTTTTCTCATGGGTAAGGGAGTTGCACTTACCTCTCGCAGGTGTTAGGAAGATAAATGACTGAAAAGACCACAAGGTAGAAGGACAGCCACCTTTGAGATGTAACTTGGGGATTTAGCAAAGGGCTCAGCCACCCCTGTGAGAACCACACTGTTTTCCGAACAGCTCCCTGGAGGAGGAAGATGACGCTGTCTAAAGCGCACACTGTGGGTCCCTGGACTGCTCCTTACGGAAATATCTCCATCCTCACGCGCCTGTGGGATAAGTCGTGGCCCATGGAAGGGCCTTCAGGGTTCAGCGAACAGAGATTCACAGAAGTCATCTTGGGAGCTGGCTTCACAGAAAGGAGACACAGGCAGTAAAGAAAGATCTAAAGAAGAGCCAGGACCGAGTGATCCCAACCCAACCCTTTCACTTTTGAAAGTTATGCCTTGTAATTGCATAATCAGTACTACATGACTAAATTCTTCTTGTAAAATCAGTACAATGTGAAGCTAAATTCTCCTTTGCCACTCCCTCTGCAACCGTCTGCATTCTTCCAGAGGGATTCACTCTGTAGAGCATTTGCAAAGACCTTTCTCGATGCTACACATATAGATATCTGTACCCCTGGGAAACACCCAGAATGATTCTATGATTTGTATATGTGTTTTGTGTTGTGTTTTAAAAAGATAAGTGGGACCTCATTACATACATCATTATGAAACTTACCTTCTGCTCTAAACAACATGTCTTAGAAATGCGCTATTGCCTAGTCATATAAATCCACTTGATTTAATTCCTGGTGTACCTTCCATGCTAGGTGTCATGATTAAGGTTGAGAATGTCCCCTCGAAGTCTCAGGCACTCAGAGGCTGGGCTTTTGGAAAGTGATTGGATCACGGGGTGCTGTACTCATGGGTGGATTCATCCACCAGTGAGTTCAGGGACTGGCTGTCCTGTTGGAAGGTGAGGACTGGTTAGTACTGGCAGGTCATAGGGACTGTGACCTGGAAGGGCATATCTCCCACCCTGTCTCCTCCCTTCTCTCTCTGCTTCCTGCCCACCGTACCTGAGCCACTTTCCCCTGTGCCGGGGCCCTCTACCAGGCCATTTCCGCCTTTGAGCCTGTGACCATGGACTGAAACTTCTGAAACTGTGAGCCAAATAAACGTCTCCCCTTCTAAGTCATAGATGTCAGGTATTGCGTCTCAGCAATGAGGAAAGCAACTAAGACACTAGAGGTATCTTCCAGTCTTTCAGCAGGCAATTTGATTGTTTCATAGTTTTGCTAAAACGAAAATGGAAACACATATCCTGTGAACCCTCCTTTCATTATAGTTTACAGGTATGCATAATTTTATTTTTAATAGCTATTACTCAATTGTCTCCAAAATAAATATATTCATTTATATCAGTAAAGTTTGCATGAGAGTATTTTCCCTCATCTAGACCAGCACTGACACGTGTTAACAATGTTAAAATTTGCCAACCTGTTGCTTAATTTAAGCAATTTATTGCATCGTCCTGATTACAAGCGAGGTTGGACATTATTTTATACAGTATTTGTTAGCCATTTATGTCTCTTCTTTTGTAAATTTTTTTTTTGTTGCTGCTGTTGCTGGGGATTGAACTCAGGGCCTTGCACTTGCTAGGCAAGCGCTCTACCACTTGAGCTAAACCTCCAGTCCTTTTGTAAAATCTTATAACCTATTGTTTACCTATCTTCCATAGCACTGTATGATTTCTTTAACCTAAAATTTGGGAAAACTTTATTTTTTTCAGTACTAGAGATTGAACCAAGTGCTTCACATATGCGAGGCAAGTGTTCTACACTGAGCTGCATCCTCAGTCTTACTTACTTTTTATTTCAAGACAGGGTCTCACTAAGTTGTACAGACTGGCCTCAAACTTGTCATCTTCCTGCCTTAACCTACCAAATAGCTGGGGTAACAGGTGTGTACTACCATTCCTAGTTTAAAATTTGGGAGTTCTTTAAACACCCTGTGGTGGACCTAATATGGTCAACTTGAGCCAGAACGCCCAGCCAGACTGAGTTGGTGTGATGCTGGGAGTACGAGATCCACCTGAGGGTTGTTGCTGATGCAACATAAGGCAGAGTGGGAGCCGTAGCTAGTTGGCGGGCTGTTTCCCAGGAGAAGCTCTGCTGCGGCTGGTTCTTCTGAAAGGAACTCGGCTGTTCTCATTGAGGAAGGAGCTCGGGGCCTTGCTGTCGTCGAGGATGGCTGCTGTTGCTTTAGAGGAGCTCTGGTTGTCATCTCTGCTACGAGCATCGGTTCCTGGCTCCAGCCATCATGTGCAGACACGGACGTACATGGGACAGTGCTGTGGGCTCCCAGCCCTCAATTGGATCTTTTGGGTCTCCAGTGCCTAGATGGACATTCGACACCTTCTGCATTTGGCTTCTGGGTGAATATTGTAATCTATAAATGTCCTCTATTAAATCTGCTCTCTTACAACTATTGGCTCTGAAAACCTAACTAATACACACCCTAAATCATAATCTTTTAGAATCTACTTTCTCCTCCTAGGTTATTACATTATCTATAGAGTCCCTGTGTGAATATATATGTATGTATTCAAACAGAAATATCAAATTTTGATGTGGTCATTTTCTTGAGCTCTGTCTTATGAATTTGGTTTTTTTCATGTCCTGTCTGTGAATGCCTCCTTATCCTCATGTCATAAGCTTAGTTTGCTAAAATTTCTTTTAATGTGAAGCCCATGTAATTTTCTGGCTCTGAGTACAGCCCAAATCCCTGCGGTTTCCATACTCTTTCTCTTGTCTCCAACTGCAGTGTGGCCCCAGAAATATGTTTCTTAGACTGCCTAAGAAGAATGGCTTTGGTTGTAGCAAGAAGTTTTTCTGAGAGAAAAAAGAAACATTAAAAAAGAAAGAAAGAAAGAAATCCTTAAACTACAAATCCAGAAAAAATATAGGATGGTTCTTTGTGAAGATGACCAAAACCCAGACAGACAGGCATTATTTTAAGAGATTTCAAATCATCTACTGCAAGTTTCTGGGCCTTCAGATAGGCAACATTATCTAAAAACATATAACACAAGCTGCAGAGGTATTTTTGCATGAGAGCTGCTGTTGTGTCTTGTGTCTAGATGTCCCCCCAAAACCTCATGCCGTCATAGGCAGGGCTGTTCAGAGGTGGCTGGCTCTAGAGTGTGTGATGCTGGGATCAAGGGTGTGTGATGATTAAATTAGTCCACTGATGGACTTGGCACAGGTCTGGGCATGGATAATGAGAAGGCCCACCCTGGGTGTAAGTGCTACCGCCATAAGGGCATGTAGCCTGGATGGGATATAAGGGACAGGAAGAGGGCTGCTGCCATCACTTGCTGCTTCTTTGCTACTTTGCTGCCTTCTGCCCACCATGAACTGTTTCTCCTCTGCCAGGCCCCTCTGCCCCGCCATCCCGCCCTGGAGACAGGCAGCTATGAACTGAAACTTCTACACACTGTGAGTCAAAATAAACCTGTCCTCTTTTACCTTTGAGAGTCAAGTATTTTTTTTCTCAGCAACAATAAAAGTAACTAAGACAGCCACACTTTAAAAAAAATAAGTAAAAAGAAATAGGAAGGAGCTAGAGATGTAGTTCAGTGAAAAGTATGTGCTTAGCATGTGTGAGGGCTTAGGTTTTATTGCTATCACCAAAAAACGAAAATAAAAAGAAACAGGTAAAATATTTTTAATGACTTAACCCACTATATCCAAAACAGTATCACTTTAACATATAATCAACATGATATATTAATGAAGTATTGTACATGTTCTGTACTGAGTCTTTGACACCTGGTGTGTATTATTTCCTCATAGCATAACTCAATTCAGACAGCCACAGTTTAAGAGCTTAATAGCCACGCATATCTAGTGGCTATTTTATTGGGAAGCCTTGTGGATGAAGACTAAAAAAGTCTGTGATGTGTGGAAAGGCATCATCTCAATTCATAGTAAAGTGTTTTAAGTGACCACAGGCTGACTTTTAAGCCTATTATTCAGCCTCTCCAACTCCACTCTTCTTCCTAACACAAGTATATTATAATTTCAGTTGATCCCACCTACTGATGTGGATTAATTTTCCTAGAGCACAGTTTGCTTGGAGTATTTCCTGGCAAGGACGTTACTGCCAGTGAAGACTGGTAGAAAGGGGTGACAGGGAAGCTGAATCTTGAAGGGGGGTAGCAAATGGCCAGGTGACCACTGGGAACATGTGAGCAAGGATGTGGCTGGAGAGCATAGGCTGAGAGTAAAGCAGACACATCAGATCCTGGGGGGTCTTGGAGACCCTGCTGAGGGACTTGATTCTGAAGATACAAGAGGGTCACCAGGCATTTGTCAGTGAGGAATATGGGAGAGAGGCAGGGAAATGAGTTTGGAGCACAGTGCAGGATCCAGGTAAGAAGTGATAAGAGCCTGGGCTAAGGCAATTCATTCATTCATTCATTCATTCATTCATTCATTCGTTCTTTCATTCCAAAATACTCACTGGGAGTCTTCTGAGTGTGAGTTGATGTCCTAGGCATTGGAGATTAAGGAGAAAACAGAAGAGGGAAAGATTTCTGTCTTCCTAGAACTGTGATCTACTCTGAGGAAAAGAGGTTGATGGTGGGCCAGCAAGGGTGATCCTCAGGTTTCTGGCCTTACCTGGTGAATGATGGAATTCTTCTCTGAGATAGATGTTGCAGGAAGCAGAAAAGGGTTGGGAAGAAAAATGATGGGCTAAGTTTTATTGTTTTGATAAAGATTTGGGGTGTTTGGGGGATACCCAAGTGGAGCCATGCAGCAAGCTGTGAGACTTGGATATTTGGAGATGAAGAAAGAACTTGAGAAGGGACACAAAGACTCAGGTGCCATGGCACGTATCAATAGTATTAAATGCCTGGGAATGAATGATACCATCCCAGAAAGACTTGCAGAGGTAAATGTCACAACTCAAATGTCTGCAGGGCTCAGGCAAGTTACATAAGTACGTGAATCAGCCAGATGTAGGTGATGAAGTCTAAGGGATTTGGGAGCCAGAAGATCAGAAGATGGAAGGAACTAGGGTCCTTGTGTGGAGTAACACCGCATACCCAGCAGAGCATCTGCTTTTGACTATCATGATGTGAGTGAAATATAAACCTTGGTTATGTTTGACCATTCGCATGTTTGGTTGTGTATTACTACAGCTTAATCTAATCTAACAAATACAGTTCTAAACCAAACTAATCCCGACGGTGAGCTCTATAAGGGCAGGGACCATATCTGCCGGGTTCACTGATGCATAGTCAACCCAGGCCCACCACACAGCATAGAGTAGGTGCTCAGTAAGATGGGCTGACAACACCAGCCACATTTTATTCAGCATTTGTTAGGTGCCAGACACTATTACACACTGTACATTATTTCATGTAATGGAATCAAAGTTCTTTCCATGTAGGCCTTTTATATGTGGTAAATTATTTCATTTCATGTAATAGCAACTCTGTAAGAACATTTATTTCTATTCTTCTCCTATTTTCCAGATAAGAAAATTGAGGCTTAGAAAGCTTACAGCTGGTGTGATATTATGATGTACAGTTGTCCATTGCTTAATGATAGCGATTCAGTCTGAGAAATGCAATATTAGTGATTTTGTCATTGTGAAATCATTGTAGAGTTTATTTACAGAAAACTAGATGGTATCGCCTATTGTACCTCAAGCCTCTGTCACTATCTCTATCGTCTCTCTCTCTCTCTATGGTAACCTACTACTCCTAGGGTAAAATAACATGGACAAAATAACATAATATTAAATCAAATACAAGAGAAAATGATGTAGTCAGAGATACACTAAACACAAGCTGTATAAGACTGTTGCTGGCATAATACAACATACTATTTTACAGTAAACCAGTTTTTTAGTTGGTAGAAGTTCACTCCAAAATAATAAAAAAGTGCTATTGTAAATACATAAATCATAAACACAAACCGTAGTTGTTTGCTCCCATTAACAAGTATCATGCAATCTACACAATTGTATGTGTTATACTTCCATATGCCCAGCAGTGCAGCGGGTTTGTTTACATCAGCATCACCACAAACCTCTGAGCAATGTGTTGTGATGAAATTATTACAGCTACAACATCTTCAGGCAATAAAGATTTTTGGCTCCTTTTATGATCTCATGGGACCACCCTCCCGTATGTGGTCTGTCTTTGAGGAAAGTGTCACTACGCGGCACATGACTGTACAAATTTCAGTTTCCGTTCATGGTTCCTGGCTCACAGCTCCTACAGTCTTTGTAATTTCCTTAATAACTTAGAGCGATAAGAGTATTTGGTATGAAAACATTTGGCCTTTTGTCCTTGATTCCTGAAGCAGCTACAGAACAGCTTCAGAGTGATAAGGGTGGAAAGCAGTCTTTTGTTTTTTACAAGCTCTTTCTAACATGCCTGACCTTCTGTTAATGAGATGATTTTGGAGAAAGACTCCAGTCTAGATAAATACAGGATGGGGGCTGGTTGCCAGAGGAACCAGACACTATGCTCAGATGGCTGGAACTTCCAGCCCCGCTCCTTAAATTCTTGGCAGGAGAGAGAGGCAGAAGGTTAAGGTGGCCACCGATGCTGATGGCTTCATCAGTCCTTCCTACAAGAGGAAGCTTCCATAAACCCTCCACAGTGTAGGGTTTGGACAGCAGCTGGACTTTGGACACATGGAGGTGTCTGGAGGGTGCTGCTGCTGGAGAAAGCATGAATGCTCCCTCTCTTCCCCCATATCTCATCCCATTCATCTCCGCATCTGATGTCCATTGGTAGCCTGCATAATATCCTTTATAATAAACGGGCAAACTTAAGCATTTCCCTAAGTTTTGTGAGCACTTTAGCAAGTTAATCATATGGAAGGGGGGTGTGGGAACCACGATTGATAGATGATGAGTCAAAATTACAGACAAAGCAACATGGGGCTTGGGCTGGCATCTGACGTAGTGGAGCACAGTCTTGGGGACCGAGCACTACCCCCGTGGGATCCGACGCTGTCCCCAGGTAGATAGTGTCAGAATTAAATTGAATTAGAAGCTGCTCAGCTGGGGGCTGCTGCAGAATTGATTGCTTGGTGGGTGGGAAAACCCCACACACATCTGTCCACAGAAATCTGCTGTGCTGAGGGTTGAGAAAGAGTATAGGAGAAACTGAGTTGTATTTTTCCTGTATCTTTGAGCTGGTATTCACATTTAAGCAATGTGACCTCAGCATGTGCCCTTGAAATGCCGATACATGACCATATGCACACTCATCTTCACGTTTTAATTCATGTCATTTCTCCCCCCACAGATGCCCTCAGCCCCTCCTCTTCATTTACTGAAGCCCCGTCTTCTCCAACCTTCCCAGGACCCATCAATCATTCTGTCCTTTAATTAGTCCAGCAGAAATTTCATCTGTATCATTCCTAGCATGGGGATTTCACATATCCATGATCTCTAGAAAGAAGCTGCCATGAGGACATCATCTTAATTATGCATCTTAGTGTTCCAGACAGCACAGGAAAACTTCCAGAGCCTGCCGTGTGTGGGCGCTGTGGACACTGAGGACAACAAACAAATAAGACAGAGTCAGTCCTTTCTCTTGGAATGCCCTCAGTCTCATCTGGGTAAACAGACATTAAAAAATACACCTCTGCATTAAGTAGGAGTTCTCGAAGTGTTTAAGAGTGACCCTAATTAGCAGGAAAAGCACAGATGCATGAAGATGCAGGAGCTGTTCTGGACATGGGAGCTGTTGATTTGCCAGAATGCAGGATACCTTCCTTGGCCCATTTATGTATAGAACAGACACTGAAAAAACCTAGAACGTGTCAGCCATTGTAGTAAATGCAGAGGATTCAAAGGGAAGCAAAACAGATGTGATCTCCACCCTTGAGGTATTTAAAATTCATTAGGGATGGCAGCTGATTAGAGCTCTAACAAGCACGTGTGAAAGAGAAAGGAGGAAGCAAAACCCAAGCCTGTGAGGGAGGAGTTGGGAGTGGGTGGGCCAGGTCAGGTTGCAAGAAACACTGCCTTCGTGCCAGGGACAGGAGACCCCTCAGTCTGTCACCAAGTCCTGCTTCTCCCACCTCCTTGAAAGCGCTCAGTTTTGTCCAGGGCTCTCGCTATCACTGCGCTCAGTATAGGCCACTGTCTCTTCCTTGAATGAACAGGACGGGCTTCGAAAGCGGGATCCCCAAGCCCGGGCCTGCAGGTCCCAGTCCCTGGCCCATTAGGAACTGGTCTACCCAGCAGGAAATGAGCGCTGAAGAGTCATCGCTAGTCATGGCTGCTCCCCAAAACTCTGGCTGCTGCCTGAGCGCCACCTCCTGGCAGATCAGAGGAGCAAGAACCCTACTGCGAACTACACAGGAGAGGGATCGAGGTTGTGAGCGCCTTTGAATCGTCCTCGACTCCCAGTCACTCTTTGTGGAAAAATTTTCTTCCATGAAACTTGTCCTTGGTGCCAAAGAGGTTGGGGACTGCTGTTCTAAAGGGTCTCTCTAATGCAAAATCTTTTCAGAGTGAAAATCTCATCGTGTCATGTCCTGTGAATTGGCCCTGCGATCTCTGCCCTCCTCGGGTTACTCTGGCAGCTGCATAAAATTCCACAGAAAAGGGGATTCTGCAGAGTAGTTAAGGTGGCTAATGATGAAGTGTCCACGTGGGTTTCCCTAATGAAGCAAAGTATTTGTTTCACAGTCCTGGGCCTGAACCTAGGGCCTTCACACTAAGCTGCATCCCCAGCCTAGTGTGAAACTTAATTTCTTTTTTAAAATTTTGGGATAGGCTCTTTCTAAATCACCCTCACTGGGCTCAAACTCACCATCTTCCTGCTTTGCCCTCCCAGAGTGCTGGGATTACAGGTGTGAGCCACCATACCTGGCAAAGCAAGCCTTTTAAAAGCAAAGTTTTCTCCAGCTGACAGCAGGAAGAGGACATCAAGGAGACTGGATGCAAAGGCCTGGGTGAAGTTGACCTGCCTTTGCTGATTTAAAATGGGGGAGGGGTAGCCCATGGGAAGGCCTGTAAACATCAAGAAAATAGACTTTAATCCTACAATTGAAAGGAACTGGATTCTGAAAATGATCTGGGTGAGTTTAAAAGTGGATTTTCCCCTAGGACTCAAGCGATCTGGGGTTGGAGATTTAGCTCAGTGGTACGGTGCTTGGCTAGCAGGCGCAAGGCCCTGAGTTCAATCCCCAGCATCACCAGTCTCCACACAAAAAAGAAGAAAAAAAAAATCAAAACGGGAAAGCGTAGCAGAAGACCCAGCAGCCGGACCAAACAAGACTGGTGACAAACAGAGCAGTGAAATCACACATGGGTGTTGTTTCAAGCCACCAAGTTTGTGGTAGTTTATTAGATTGCAATAGGAAACTAATATACCTCCCAAGTTTCCAGCCCTCCGATAAGACCATTGTGGACTTACCATGTCCAGGCATTTAATCCTTGCCACAGTCGTCTTAGATAATTATTTTTATTATCACTATTTCATAGATGAGATAACTGAGGCTCAGAGAGTCAACACTTTTCCTAAGGTCACAGCTAAGTAAGCAACCCGTCTGACCCCAGCATCTGCACTCAATAACTTGTCCTTGGGATACATTCAAATACAGATGCATGGAATGAAAGGCCCTTCCTGATTCTATTCCTGTTCAACCATCCAGCTTTAGTTAGGCATGTGTCTTGCATAAACTCTCGACTCCTTGGCTTTGCACATTGGTTCCTCCTGCCCGGAATGTGTTCTGCCCTCCGCTCCATCTATTTTCCCCTTCGACAGGCTCAGATGTTCCTTTGGGTCTGCCCAAGATGCAATGCCCAGTGGGAACCCTTGATTTTCCCCGATCCGCTGACGTTAGGCTCCCCTTACACCTCCTACCCTTCTGCAGCAGAATTCAGAAGATACTGTTGGAAATGCTCACTTATCTGTGCTGGTCACTAGATGATGAGCTCCTTGTAGGCCAGGAGATCTCAGATCTAGAGCTCAGGACGTAGAGCAAAGTAGGAACTCAGTAAACATTTACTGAATGAATCAGTGAATCCACCCAAGAAGCACGAGATTTCCAAGGTCTGGAAGCAAGGGCTGAGCCTGTCAAATCTGCACTCCCAGGACCAGCGCAGAGCCTGGCACACAAGGGACCACCCTCATGGGTACCTGGGATGACAGAACTTCATGGTGGCTGAGGGTTGTGTGTGTTGTGAAACGTGGCTCTTAGCTCATCTGGACCACATCCGGATACCCAGAAACGCCGAAAACCGTCAACGTCACGACCTTGGTTTTCCCTTATGGAAGTGGGACGTTTAAAAGAGAGTGTAACTTGGGTCTGGGCCCCAAATTTCCACTGCAATCAGGGGTTTCAATGCCCAAGAAGGCTGTGGGAAGCAGAGGGGCTATGCAGACCCACAGGAACGACCTGCGGGGAACTAGGAGCCACCTCTGAATGTTTCCCTCCAGCCTAGACCTTTCCAAACCTAATTAGCTCACGGAGCCCGCTGCCGCTTCTCTTCCTGCTTAAATATGCAAATATTGTTTACTGCGGTTAAAGACTGGAAGGTCTTCCGTTTAGAGGCAGCGCTTACAGCTCCTAGCTCTTAAGGCAATGCGATTACAGCGTCTCGGTTAGAGACCACTGGATGCCTCAGTTTCCCTGACTGTGCAAAGTGCACTCCTCAGCCGGCGATGCCCTGAAGGAAAGAGTAAGGCGAGGTCTGGGGGCCCAGGGAAAGGTGCGAAAAGTCTGGTCAAAGTGCATTCAGCCACCTCTAGAGGTAAGGGGCGGGGCCAGCGGGCAGAGGGAGCAGCGGAGCTGATAGCAGCGGAGGTGTGAGCTCTGGGTCCTGCAGCCGAGACGTCCCCGAGTCCCTCCCGGCACCGGCTCACGGAGGAGCTCTGAGTTGGACCCAGGACGCCAGCAAGGCGAGCGAGGCGCAGACCAGCGCGGCGAGGCGGGGAGGGGCGAGTCTAGGCGCCGCGCCTCCAGGGCTCCGGGCCGCAGCTCTGGGCGCTCTGGGCGGGAAGGGGTGGAGCCACGAGGGGAGGAGCAAAACCCGGAGGCCTCGGGCACCGCGGGCCGAGCCAGAGCGGCGGGAGCCCGAGCCCGGGCGCGCGGCCTCGGGAGCGCCAGCCGTCCTGGCCGAGCGCAGCGCCGGCGCCCGCCTTCCGTGCGCGGCCGGGGAGAGACCAGGTCGCCGGGGACGGGGCCACGGATTCCGAGTGCCAGGGCTGCCCGCGCTGCCCCCGCGGGGTCCGGCCGGAGCTGCCGCTGGCGTCCGGATTGCGCCATGGACCCTTCGGAGAGGAAGATCTCCGTGTGGATCTGTCAGGAGGAGAAGCTGGTGTCCGGCCTGTCTCGCCGCACCACTTGCTCGGACGTGGTGCGCGTGCTCCTGGAGGACGGCTGCCGGCGGCGACGGAGGCAGCGGCGGGGGCCGCCCGGCCAGGGAGAGCTGTCCGAACCCCTGGACGAAAACGACGAGGACGACGACGAGGCGCTGCCCCAGGGCATGCTGTGCGGGCCCCCGCAGTGCTATTGCATCGTGGAGAAGTGGCGCGGCTTTGAGCGCATCTTGCCCAATAAGACGCGCATCTTGCGCCTCTGGGCCGCCTGGGGCGACGAGCAGGAGAATGTGCGCTTCGTGCTGGTGCGCAGCGAGGCATCGCTGCCCAACGCGGGCCCGCGCAGCGCCGAGGCGCGGGTGGTGCTCAGCCGTGAGCGCCCCTGCTTGGCCCGCGGAGCCCCGACCCGGCCTAGCCTGGCTGTGACCCAGGAGAAGCAGCGGCGGGTGGTGCGCAAGGCCTTCCGCAAGCTGGCCAAGCTCAATCGGCGGCGCCAGCTGCAGCCGCCGTCGCCCTGCTCGTCCACGTCTTCGTCCACCGCCTCGTCCTACTCGCCGCCGCCGCGCGCGCCTGAGAGCGCATCGGCGGAGCGCATGGAGACGTTGGTACACCTGGTGGTGTCGCAGGACCACACCATCCGCCAGCAGGTGCAGCGGCTCCAGGAGCTGGACCGCGAGATCGACCGCTACGAAGCCAAGGTGCACTTGGACCGCATGCGGCGGCACGGGGTCAACTACGTGCAGGACACTTACTTGGTGGGGGCGGGCGTCGAGCTGGACGGGCCCGCCCCGGGAGAGGAGCCCGAGAAGGAGGCGGCGGCGGCTGCGCCCCTGGACGGCGAGGCGCAGGCGTTGGCTCTGGAGGAGCTGGCCCGGCGCTGCGACGACCTGCTGCAGCTGCAGGAGCAGCGGGCCCAGCAGGAGGAGTTGCTGGAGCGTCTCTCGACCGAGATCCAGGAGGAGCTGAACCAGAGGTGGATGGAGCGGCGCAAGGAGGAGCTGGCAGGGCGTGAGGAGCCCCCGGAGCCCGACGGCGGCCCGGACGGCGAGCTGCTGCTGGAGCAGGAGCGGGTCAGGACGCAGCTCAGCACCAGCCTCTACATCGGGCTGCGGCTCAACACGGACCTGGAGGCCGTCAAGGCGGACCTGGATTACAGCCAGCAGCGGTGGGACAGCAAGGAGCGCGAGCTGCAGGGCCTTCTGCAGACTCTGCACACCTTGGAACCAACGGCGGGGCGGGACGGGGCCCCTGGCCCGGGCGGGTCTGCGCGGGAACCCCGGCCTAAGCCCTGCGCGGAGGTGTGGGTGGACCAGGCCCGCGGACTGGCCAAGAGCTGTCCTGGTAACGACGAGGACTCAGACACGGGGCTGAGCTCCATGCACAGCCAGGACTCAGACTCGGTGCCCGTGTGCGAGTCCCTCGTGTAGGAGGAGCAGGGAGACGCACACATCTCCGTTATCGGCCAGGCGGCTCAGGGGCTTGAATCGGGTTCCCGCGCAGCCGCAGCCGCAGCGCTCCAACCTGACCCGGCGGTCAGGGGACAGCTGGGGACGCCTCTGGCCCCAGGGTGAGTGTGGGGTGAGGGACGGGAAGCCGGGCTCCATTCTGAGCTCTTTTGAGAGAGAGAAGGAGTGAGGAGGTGAGGACCGGCCCCCCAACATTGGAAAACAAACACCCCTGGGAAATTGACGTGGTCCAAGCCCATTTTCAAAACTGAAAAAAAAAAAGTATTATGGAGATTTCACCACTCTTCTGTATGGGAAGGACTGATGGCAGCTAGAACTATAGTAGGTGGCACAAAGTGCTCTTAAGAAAAACACTTGGATGAAAAGGAAATTCCTTGAATGTTAATTGTGACTGTAAGCGTGTTAAAACTAGCCAAAGAGGACGCACTGTGTTGGTCTCAGCCTTACTAAACATCTTTGATAAAAACCCATAGACACCCCAATCCTGGCTGTTTACATGTCTGCAGATCGGGAATTACCCACCTGCTGAGTTATTTGCCTTTTATTTTCATTCAAAGGCTAAACCATGTCGAAGTCTAACTCTGTATTTCCTCCTCATAAATACAATATGTGTTAACACGAGTTCTGTTTTCCAAAATTACCTTTTATTACAACAGAAGCCAAACATAACCCGTTTGAGATCTCAAATCCTGGCAAACATAATCCCTGGTTAAAATTTAATCTGGGCCCTTCGGGGTCTGTTCTTGGAGAGGCAGGTGCGTTGTCCTTTAATACTGCTCTTTCATTTGACTCAATTGGTGTTGTTTCAGAAAAAAAAATAATAAAAAGGGAGGCGTAGAACTCACTTTCCACACTAAATTTGCTGTTTTAACGAGCACCCTGGTTTCAACTAAAACTTGAAAGCAAAGCTCTTCGCATGGTGTTCAGCTTTTAAACCGAGCCCTGTAATTAAAACTAACGATGACCTCAATTCATTTTACCCAAACCCACGTCTAACTTCAGTATCTCTGGTCAGAGGTGAGTTACTTGTTCGGACTTAAATTGAAGTAGTGTAGATGTCCAGGCCAAAAAGGGAGAAAGAGGCTCATAAAACACCTTGGGTGAACTAGTGGATTCACCCCAGCGCGCAGCTGTGGATAAAGGCGTATGAAAGTGAGCTGAGGCCCGGAACTGCCCTTGTCTGGCGCACACCTGTGCCCTGCTAGGGGACACAGAGGGGGACAGCTCAGAAGCTGAAGATGAGCTGGTGGGCACTTAGGTAATCGTTGCAGTTATTTCAATTAAAACTTATCAGTGGTAGTTGCTTGCTGGCCCCTCGGAAGGAGGCTGCCGGAGGATCCCCCTCCCGAGTGGAGCTCTGCACTTCTGAGGAATGTGGGATCTAATCTCTCTCCTGAGGAGCTATCGACAATGCGGTGTGTGTGCGTGCCGCCCGTGCTGCAATCAACCTAGCTGTCGACAGGCCGGCTCCAGGTTCGGCACTACACGTGAAAATGGCTTCAGAGGCCTTGCTTTCTGCAGACCAGATTCTCTGCCCTCTCTGTGCTGCTGTAGGGGCCTGTCCTCCTGACCTCCTCTGGTCACTGGTCGCCATCTGCACTGTCTCCTTTTGAGGGACGGCCGCTCCTCAGCCACCATTGCTGTGGTGTTACAGCATGTGTGCCTCTTTGCTGATTTTCAAGTAAAATCAGAATTAAAAGGCTGTTTTCTTAAATGCTATTTTCCATAGACCTTACTTGGCATAATTATGTTTCTTTTTTAAACTACATCTGATTCAGAAACATCCACGTGTTTCCTCTTGAGCATGGTGACAAAGAGAAAGGGCCTGAAGGAAACCCACTGTCTGCAATTGTTAGATCCCATAAACACCAAGCCAACCGTAGCTTTCATGTTGAGGGTGAGGGAAAATCCTCATTTGCGTGTGACAAATGCTACTTGTCTGAATGGCTTATGCTGGCAATGGGCTGACCTGGTGGTTTTAAAATTATTGTGCTTTTCTTCCCCCAGGGTGGGAGGGGAGGTGGTTCTTGGACGTTTATTAACTCAGAAAGAAGACAGAAGTTGGCAGGAGAGGGCTGCCTGGCAGAAAGGAGCTGTTTTCCTTTTCACTGTTATTATTTTAAACTTTGATGGGCTGCTGACGTCAGCAAATATGCTTGAAGCCTGTAAAGCAAACAAGCCACATCACAGAGAGAAGGCCCTTGGGGTGTTCTGGGCTCTGCTTCTAGAACCTTCCCTCGCCTGACCACCTGAAACTGTTGGCCTAGTCAACTCAGGCAGTTCGAGAGAGGCTTTATTTCTGACAAAGGGCAGCCCAGGCTGCTCATTTTTGCTTTCTTCCAAATCAATTATATTCCTAAAAGGCACCCTCTGTGTGGGTAGGAAAAAGGAGAATGGGGGAGGGAAAGGAGACAATAGTTCCTTTTAGGAAGAGCTTTTGCAAGCCCAGGAAAGGTACAGTGCCAGTGCAGGGACATGCTTAAGAAATGCTAAGTGTATTTCAACTTATGTTCACATGTGTAGTCATCACTGCACCGGCAGTGAGAGGCACACATAGTGCTGGGTGCCCAGCTTCAGGATGTCAGGACCCCTGGAAAAGTGACTCCAGGCCTCTCTGTGTCCCGGGGAGGAAACAGCAAGCCTCAGGACAGGAGGAGGACGAGTAGGTGCCTCACCAGCCAGCCCCATCCTGGTTTTGGAATGGAAACAGTCTATTGTATTTTTAAAATCTGAATTATTCCATTCTCAGCCGTCTCTCAAACCCACAGATTCTATATAATGTCTCTAGGTTTGTTTACTTCCTTATGTAAAATGTGTTTATTGTTCTTACTTTAACTGAATAGAAAAGTCTTTAGGATGAACCTGAAAATAATACAAATACAGAGAAAGAAAAGTTACTCTAAATCTTTTATCAGCAAAAGCTTGCCACTATTACAATTCGGTGTATTTCCTTTGGGACTTGTTGAATTTTGAAGAGTTCGTATTTTGCTTGTCTTTAAAAAAAATAGCTGGGGGGCTGGGGATTTAGCTCAGTGGTAGAGCACTTGCCTAGCAAGCTCACGGTCCTGAGTTCGATCCCCAGCACTGCCCCCCAAAACACAGCTGGGTGTGCTAACACACGCCCTGTAAGCCCACACTCTGAGAGGCTGAGCAGGAGGGTTGCAAGTTCACGCCCAGGCTGGGCAACTTAGCAAGTTCCTGTTTTAAAAACGAAAAAAGCAACTTTGATAAGATTGCATAAATGCTCTGATACACAGCTTTTGGAAAACACCTTATAAGCAGACCCATTCATCCGGTGAATATGCCATAGTTTATATAACTAATTGCTCAGCTCATGTTACTAGGTTGTTTCCCCTGTTATTTTTACTGTTATAAAATAACACCATGATAAGCTTCTTTGTGTTTCCTAGTTATACTACTTCTCTCTCTACAATAAGATAAATTCCCAAAAAGAGAATTCCCTGGTCAAAGAGGACAGACAATTAGAGGCTTACTACTTATTGCCAAGATGCTTTTCCAAAGAATTATTCTAATTACGATAAACTATGTATGAGAATGGCTATTTTGCCACAGTTTAGCTTTCATTAGATATTAGATTTTGATAAGAAACTAATCAAAATTAATGAATTACAGTTGGGTTGGTGGTGCACTGCTGTAGTCCTAGCACTGGGGGATAAGGCAGCAGGATCCCCAGTTTGAGCCCAGCCTGGGGTACACAGAGGAACCCTGTCTCAAAACAAACAAAAAAATCACATTCATTGTGGGCTTAGGAAGCCAGGACTGACAGTCATTATCCTAAAATCTCCTTACAACAGCAAGGGTGGGTAAGCAGATTGAAAGCGTTAAAAGGGAGTGATATTTTCTCTCATTTTCCCCCTTCCTGAGTACCTGTTTAAGGTACTCACAATCTCGGCTCCTATCAGATTTGGCCAATGGCCTGAGAGAAGGAAGGGCCAGAACTCCACACAAGTGGGACGAAGGACATAACAAATAGGACAACTGGACTGCTAGAAAGAATTATCTTTTTCATCTGGAGAGTAGTGGGAAAGATGAGTCTTAGAAGGTGATACCCTAAAACATATTTGATTTTTTGCTTCTCCTTACCCAACTCTGTCAAAAATTAAAGCTAAATAAAATAAACACCATAAGTCCAGTTGTTTAACAGTCTCAAGCAGTTGAGATTTTCTAAGAATTTTTTCTGTAGCGATGACACCGCATTTGAGATTATTCTTAAATTCTTGAAAAGGCAAAACTTGGTCATGCTAGTCTGAAATCTCCAGTGTGCAATATTTGCCAAATTTGCTTCCCGGCGCAGAGAGGAAGGAGGGTGAGAAGGAATCTACTTTCCAAATGTCCTGTGCTAAGTGATCACGCACACATTCTCTGTAATCCTCTCTTGAGGGCAAACCTCCCCCCTTCTATTAGTATATGTTTGCGACACACAATACATATATTCACAATGGGGAATTGCCATATGAACAGATCACGACTTGATCTATTCTCTTCCCCTTCCCCTCCGTTCCTTCTCATCTCCCTCATCCCCAGAGCCCCTCCCCAGTGACACGGAACTCTTTGACATCCAGTTTTTACAGACAAAAACTAAATCCCCGAGCTGCTAAGTAGGAGATGCGAGATTCCAACCCAAGCTTCAACTCCACACCTGTGCCCTGGGTACCACACTCAGACACATCCACACGTGGTGTTTTGCACACCTGGAAAAGAACCTCACACAGGCATCTGAAGGGCTTAGAATGATCACCATGTCGTCTGTGTGTCTCCACCAGCAAGGTGGAGTGATTTTCCCCAAACTTCAGAGCTCGTAGTTATCTACAAGGTGAAGACTTAGCAAAAGGCAGAGAAATTCCTCTGTGAGTATTTGGGTAACTGTCTACAAGAAGTGAGTCTTTTGCCAAGGGAAAAAAAATCTCAAAAATGAAACGCCCACATGTTAGCACAGAGGTTTTGACTGAGCGTCCCCTCCACAGCAGAGCACGGATGCACCACCAACAGTGTGGAGTCCTCGGCCACCAGGACAGACAGCTGTGTGTTTATGAGTCGCATCTGGAAGGTGGTCCGGTGTGGCCGCGCTGGAGCCTTCTTTCTGGAGAGTCCCTGGGTGTGGGAGAGTCAGGGAAAAGTGGAGGGAGCAAGTACTGGGCCTCTCAAGGACCTCGGTGCATGGAGTCAGCCGTGCACTGCTGGCTCAGGGCATCTTTGGCCATGCTGTCCCCAGCGACGTGTGGAGACTGGTGTGGGATGCTTTGAGGGACCACTGTCCCCGCCTCTCCCTTCTCATGCGTTCCCATGCACATCTTTCAGACATTTCTAGGACAGCCCTTGGCTTTCAGCATAGCCTCCACATTTCTCAGCAGGACTCCTACCGTCCTTAGTTATCTGGCTCCAGATCAACCCAGGTCCACACACCTCTACTCAGGACTAGTGAATTAAATTGATTCTATTTCTTCATTGAGGCCACACTCCCACCCTCCATTTGTGAAATGATCCTCTTCTAATTTTACTTTGTGTCATGTCGCAGCAAGGAGTACATGGTGGAACATGCCATTCACCTCTTGGATTGGAGGTAGAAGAGTGAAATGAGGAGGAAGAGACTGGAATCCCCTTTGAGGTCACGCCCCTGGTGACCTACGAACCGCCCACCAGGCCCTGCCTCATACGGTGTCCACCACCTCCAAATAGCACCACACCGAGAACCAAGGCTTTAGACAGGAACTTGGGGGACACTCCACATCCAAATGATAGCAAGTAGTAGTGTCATCTTAACATTCTTGTCTTCCAATCCATGATCAGCGGGCTGACCTTATTTATTTGTCTTTAATTTTTTTCAGCGATATTTTGTAGTTTTTCTGGGCCTCTGTCCAAATGAATTCTAAAAATTTTATTCCTCTTGATGCTATGTCAAATGGAATTGTTTTCTTACTTTCCTTTTCAAGTTGTTCATGGTTTATGTGTAGAATTTTTTGTGATCTTTGTGTGTTGATTTTGTAGCCTGTAACTGTTGAACTTCTTGATTAGCTCTATGAGTTTCTGTGTGTGTGTGTGTGTGCGCACGTGTGTGTGTGTGTGTGTAGGTATGCGTGTAATCTTTATTGTGTTCTGTTTATAAGATCATGCCATTTGCAAACAGAGACAATGTTACATTTTCCTTTCTTTTTAGATTCCTTTTATTTCAGCTTCATGCCTAATTTCTCTGACATAGCACTTTCAGTACTATGTTGAATAGAAGTGCTGAAAGCAGACATCCTTGTTTTGTTCCTGATCTTAGACAAAAAGCTCTTAGTCTTTCATCATTGAGTAAAAGGTTAGCTGTGTGTTTTTTAAAAAATACATAGCCTGGGTCATGTTGAAGAAGTTGGTTTCAAATCTAGTTATTGAGTGATTTTTTTTAATCAAGAAAGGGCTTTGAATTTGGTCGGTTGTCTGTTTTACATCAATTGACGTGCTCCTGTATTTTTTCCTTCACTTTTTTCATGTGGTGTATTACATTGACTGATTTGCATACGCTGGACCACCTCAGGGTGGGTGCCTCCCCGAGTAGTCAAGAATAAATCCTTCTTAGTCATGGCATATAGTACTATTAATATACTATCCCCTGGACTTGTGGTGGACTCAGGGCGTGTGTGTCACAACAGGCTATTTATTATCATCAAAAGCTCTGGAAGTTTCACCATCATTGGCCTAGATGACCACTGACCTTTACTTCATTTCCTTCCTTCTTTCCTTCCCTCCTCTCTCCCTCCCTGTTTTCTCTCTTCTCTCTCTCTTTCCCTACTTCTGTTGTGTTGCTTTGCTCAACCCAAGCCAACACACAAATGACACATATCTGCCATGGTATGTTCCAGGCCCAGTGTTTGGGCTGCGGAGCAGGGATGTGTCAAACAGGTAACATTACGTCATTCAAATTAATCTGCAACATGCTGTCATTGGGACCTTAAATGGATTTGACCCATTTGAATTCATATTTTGTAGACAACAACTCCACTTTTAGGAATTAATGGGATATTTGCACAAGTGGGAAAGGACGTAAGTTCGTGCTATTCGCTGCAGTGATGTTTGAAATAGTAAAAAATGAGAAACTATTTCAATAGAACACTGGCTCTAGAAACTAGGTTATAATTCCATTATTTTATATTATATAGCTTTTAAAGTTATGTAGGTCCTGCATTGCCAACATAAAAGAACAGCTATGATAAGTTAGACAAATAAGTGGAAATAGTATAAATTCATACTTATAGTTCTAAACATTACATATTTCTTAGCTCTGTTCACCAAAATGTTCTGGAATTAGTGACCCCTGCACTACTAATGAGCCTCTATGGTGGTGTTTAAATATCATTTTTCATTTAAAGGGTCAGGGCTCCTTAAAGTAAGGGATGATCCCAAGTCCAGGGCAGGGAAGGATGGGCTTAGTGCATCTTATGTACCAGAAAGCAGGAAATTATTAGAAACTTTGTGTTTGTGTCTAAAGAGTTCAAGGCCAACCCGAGGGTTCCAATGGCCAAAGATGGGAAAACTTGAGTTTCAATGGGGCTAACAACTACAATAGACTTATCAAAAATGTAAAAATCTGGAGATTTGAAATGATACTATAAAAAGAAAGAAAGGCAAAAAGAAAGAAAGGCAGAAAGAAAGAAAGGAAGAAAGAAAAAAGAAAGAAAGCTAATTTGTTAATTACCTTTGAGCGTTGCTAGGATATCATGTTGTTTCCAGAAATCTTAATAAAAAGAACCTTTATTCTGTCTTTCTTGTGCACACTGTGTTTCTAAATTGTCCAACAGTTGATGGGGGAAATTTCTTTACAAAAGAATTTTAGCTAACAAATAGAGAAGGAACGATCAAATTCTTAAAATGCCTTTATGCAAACCTTAGTGAATCTGTGCTTCTGATGATCCATGATGGATGCTAAAATGAGTAGGATACATCAGCTGAGAGCAACGCCTGGGCGACGAAGTAGGACCCTCAGCCCTGCTTAACAGATTTAACCAAAATAACTGACTGAGGCTAACCAAGAGTCTAGTCCTCTTGAAGAGGCTGCAGGAAACTGGCAGAACAGAGGCAGATGTGGGATGTTACTCTGAGTGTGTAATTGGCCAAATCCATATTGAGTTTTAATTCTACAGGGCAAAACCTGGCTTCTGTAATAAACAAGAAGGAAGGAGACTGAACTATTATAACTGTTACAGATCCAAAGAGACTTACTATTCAACTAGGACTTTCTTTGGATATAAATCAAACAAACCAGCAGTAATACCTAAAGTAATGCAACTGCTAAGAAAGGGTTCACAATTTGGTACAGAGTTTAAGATTTTGACCCGAAGGTTTAAAGCTAGGCTCTTCCATTTACGAGTTCTGTGATATTGGTCAAAAGGTGAGGAATAATAATAAATGCCTCATAGTGTTCCAGGAACAATGGAGACCACGTTTGCACAAGCGATTTGTAAATTTTAATACTGCGGGGAGTTACTGGGCGATACTATTCACCCGTCCACTTGCTCATCCTCTTATTCATATAATCTCAAATAGCCAAGACAAGCATCTCGTGTGCTGACAGTTTGGCAGGCACACAGGATGTTCAGCTTAGTAAGATGTGGGTTTTCAGGGTTCAGATGAAAACAAGTGCAGGGAACCCAGAAGGCAATCTAATGGTCTAATGGTTTGGGAAAGAGAGACAAAAAGGGTGGAACTGGGGAGTGGGGAGAAACCAAGAGATCTGAGACATTTAAGAACCAGCCTCACTCATGGGTGGTGACCAGTCATTGGTAGAGGAGGAGGGAGGAGGAAAAGCCTAGAATGATGCCTGCTTGCCTGCTCAGACATCCACAAAAATGGATGGAAGGAGAGGGTGGGTGCTTCCCCGAGGAGCTGGGTTGAGGTGGGAGACAGTGAACTTGATTTGGAACATGTTGAGGTGATGTGGCGGTATGTATTTTTGTTTGTTTGTTTTTGCAGTACTGGAGGTCAAACCTGGGTACCCTAGCACTGAGCCGTATCCCCAGCCCCTTATAATTTTGTATTTTGAGACTGGTTCTTGCTAAGTTTGCCAGGCTGGCTTCGAATTTGCAATCCTCTGGCCTGCTCCTCCTGTGCAGGTGGGATTACAGGTGTGCACCACTGCACCCAGTCTGTGGATGTCTGTGCTGTGGGACAGTAGGAGCCATGCCTGGGGTGAGGTGAGGAGATAAGACCACTAGAGAGGGCTCGGAGAAGAGTGGTTTTCATACAATAGATGGAAGCAAAGACTAAGAAAGAACAAGGAAGTAAGAAAAGAAGGAGAAAGCAACATTGTAGAAACCACATTTTGGAGGAAGTGAGTTTCAAGACAAAGATGACCACTTGGGCCCATCAGGCTTGGCAATTTATAAACCTCACTTTGGAGAGAGGAGTGTCAGTGGCCTGGTGGGAGCCCAGTCACATTCGGTGGCTGGAGGCATGAGCAGGAAAAGCGTGTTAGAGAAGTCCTAGAAGTTTGGTTCAAAGGATGACGAACAGAGCGAGGGGGAAAGGGGAGGGGAGGAGGCCCAGGAGGAGGCTGGAGAAGCAGGTGTAGCCAGATCTTGGGCTCATGAGATCCCTGAGGCCGCAGGAAGGGGCTTGGATTTTTGTGCAGTGACTTGGCAATCAGGGGAGAGCTTTAAGCAGGGCAGATCAGACTCATCCCTCTGGCTGCCTGTCCGTGACAGGGGAGGGAGCAGCAGGGCTCTGGGCTTCTTCAGGTGGAGCGCGTACCCTGGGCGGCCCTGCGAGTGGATGGCTGAAGGTGATGTTCACCGCAGCTGAGAGGCCAAAGGGGTCGAGTGATACATCTTCCTGGATGCTGAAGACCCCCGTGGTGATGTCCAGAAGTGGGGTGGAGAGAGAAGGTCTGGGGTGACTCTGGGCACTGTGACTCTGGGCACTGACTGAGGAGGAAAGAGGTGAATGAGCCTGACACTGTGACCATGTCCCCACCTTGTGCAGCAGCATCAAACGCTGCCTGTCACTCCCCAGAGAAAGACCAAGCACCTCAGCACTGTCCTGCGCAACCCACAGTGACAGCCTGTTCCCTATTCCTACTGTCCCCTGGAGTCACTGACCCTGGAAAGGTTTCCTGATTGTGCTGTGCCGTCCCCATCTGTCTCCCTCTGTCTCCCTGTGCATTGCTGCTTCCTCCACCTGGAATGTCCCTCCCTTCTTCCCCCTTGTGAAGGAACCGTAGAAGGTGTGATAGAAAAATACAGTGAATATTTAATTTTTTAAATAGACTAAAATAAAAGATACATGGCCACTAATGCCCCTCAGAATGCTCTCCTCTCTTCAGACACACTTATCCCATCCTCTTTCCACTTTCTGAAGCAGCTCTGGAAGTCCTTTTTCTTCAGTGTCTTTAGTTGTGCTGTCTTGACTCCCTCGATATCCTGAATCAGTTCAAAACATTTCCCTTTCTTGGTCATTTTGACTTTAGGGAAGAGCCAGAAGTTTCACAGGGCCAGATTTAGTGAATAAAATAGGTGACTTGTTGTTACAAGTCTGCCTTTCTGTTAGATGGCACTCGGCAGCAGTGTTCACCGTATTTTTGATCATGCCTCATAAAGACATTCACAAAACAGGACTTCTGCAATGGCTTCAGGAAGTGGCCAGAATGATAGGCTAAGTGTGTTCAAAGCAAGGGGGAATATTTTAAGGTGGATAATGGCAATGTGTCTTTTACTGTAATAATTTTTAAAATCATTTAAATTGACTGTATTTTGATCACACCTCGTATTCACCCTTTTTCAAAGGTGATTCTTCCTGAAGCCCTTTTCTAGTGCCCAGCCATTCGGGGAGCCCAGTGCTGGCCCTGTGCCACACCCTGAGGCTGGTGTCACCAGGCGCCCCAGGTCTGTGGCAGAGGGGCAGCTAGGGAGGCGTCAGGGCCCCACGCTTGGCTCAAGAGTCCCTAACCCGGGAGCCAGGCTCCACTGGAGTGTCTGAAACTGGAGAGGCCAGCAGGATTCTCCCGTTTTCCTTAAACCCAACCACAGCAGCTTGGGTGACAAAGGGTCTTGCTCAGGGAAAACTGAGGTTCTGGGCAGCCAGGTTCTGGTTCAGTAAGACTCAACTTTTACTGCTGGGTGCGTTTCATCTCTTGACTGCCAAGTGCCTGGGTGCATGGCCCGGTAAGGACCGGGGCACCAGGAGAGAGCTGCTCAGGGGCCGGCAGTTTGGAAAGAGCTGGGAGGCTCTTTGGGGACACTCCCCCGGTGAGGGGACTATGATTTAGGTGGCAGCTGCACACAACGGGAGGCTGACATTTAGTTAGCATGTATTTGTCAAAATGAGCGCTGTGCCATGTCCAAGCTCGGCGCTGGTGTATGAAGATGAACTGGACCTAGTCCTCCAGGGGCCTCAGGCTTCTCCCTCTCTCTCTGCCTCTCTTTCTCCCCCCTGCCCCGTCACTCTCTCCTGGGGATTGAACCCAGGGCCTTTGCACTGAGCTACATCCCCATCCCATTTTTTTTTTTTTTGAGACAAGGTCTCGCTCAATCACTAAGTTGCCCAGACTGAGCTCAAACTTGCAATCTTCTGCCTCAGTCTCCCAGAGTGCTGGGATTTCAGATGTGCGCCTCCACCCCTGGCTACCAGCTCCTCTTCTTAACAAAGTTGCTAAATACACAAAATGCCTAATCTTATTGGAGTTGTTTTTGAAAATATCGAAGATACACAGTTACAGGTGTCATGCGTTGGGACCGGAAGAGCCTGTGTAAACCCAGGAGAGGACAGAGAGAGGCAGGCCGAAGTAAGCCATGGGTAAAACCAAAATCCTGTGGGAGACTCCCGAGGTCCTTTGGGACTGGAGTGAAAGCTCATGGAAAAGGAGTCATGATTTCTCATGGCTGTGGCCTGAATTGCCCCTCACCACAACCCCCCCCCAAATTTATTTAAATCCTAACTGCTAGTACCTCAGAATGCGACCTTATTTGGAAACAGGGTCAGTATAGTGGTAATCAAATTAAAATAAGGTCATTAGGGTGCGTCTCACCCAGTATGACTGGCACCCTTGTAAAAGGGAGAGTTGAGACCAGAGATATGTGCAGAGTGGGGCTGACATGAAGATGCCCAGAGAAGAGGCGGCTATGTGACATGTGGAGTGACGTATCTACCAACCAAGTCACTCGGGACTGCCAGGCAACACCAGGTGCCAAGAGAGGCGAGGAAGGATCCTCCCCAGAGCTGTCAGAGCACGACAGGCCGACACCTTGATTTCAGACTTCTAGCCTCCAGGACTGTGAGACAATAAATTTCTGTTGTTTTAAGCCACCCAATTTGTGGTGCTTAGTTACGGCCGCCTTAGGGAACAGATAGACTCACGGAGTGGGGAGGCCTCACTGACATTGGCTTCTAAAACTTAATTAAATGGAACTGAATTAGTGAAGTTTTCTTTTTAGTGCGGCGGGAGGCCCCAAACTGCCCCGGGGCTGTGGTTGCGTGAAGAAAGTGGCTGCCTGCTACCTGAGGATATGGGGGTGGCTGTCCCTGAGCGGGTGGCATGGGGTAGAGTCCCAGTAGGATGGTTCATCAGGCAGGGAAAGGAGAAGCAATACCAGGCTGAGGGAAGAGACCGGGCAAAGAGGGAGGGAACGGGCCGTGGGTGCGGTCAGAGGATGACTTATGATTTCATAGGGCTGAGTGTGAGATGCCTTTGGGGGAACAGAGGAGGAGACACTGCGGCGACAACAGGCCCATGTTTGTAGTGAAAGAGTTTGAATGGTGATGTTCAGACACTGTGGAGTCACCAAAGGACCGAGGCGTCAGATTCCTTTAGTTCACCTGTCTTCAAGAGTGCTAATAGTGGCAAAGTGGACAGTGGGCTGGAGAGGGTGGACTACGGCTGCAAGACCGGTGACCACAATGCTCCTGGGTGCTATGACAACTCTTGCGTTTGATTAGCATTTTGTCATCTATATCTACATCTGCATCTTTCTGATTGCTTTGACTGAGAAATAGGCACTTATCGTAATGATCCAGGTTTTAGACCTGGGGAAGCTGAAGGAGCTTGCAATCTAGACCAGCGATGGCAAACACTTCAGAGCTTTCAATGAGACGAACAGCTTGTTGTAGCACCTGTGTCACAGGCTTGCCACCACGGGCCTGGACAGAAACACACTCACTGTCACAGGGGTAGACGAAACAGGGAGTGGTCAGGTGCCAGGACTGTCCATTTCCTAGCAGGGTGGCTTCGGGCAAGTCGCTTAACCCTGCCCTTAGCCTCTTGATTTATAAAATGAATATAAAGCTAGTAAGTACTTGTCGAGTTGTAGCAAGCGTGAGGTGAGTGTGTGAAGCAGTCAGGGACACTCGGTCGCACAGCCTGTGCTGGAAGAAGACTGCTGCTGTGCTACTATGTGGTGTTCTGAGTGGATATTTGCAAAAGGCTGCAAACACAGAGGAGGCTCACACTGTCTCCCGGAGGAACTTGGGAGAAGAGAGGTGTTGGGACCTAAGCTGCATGGAGCTGCTGGGCGGAGGAGGGAAGCCTTCCCAACAGGGGAACAGTGTGCACAAAGGCCTGAGGACGAGATCACTGCATGCGAGGGAAGGCTGGAGAGGCAGAGCGTGTGATGAGGACCCGGAGCACAAGTTTAAGTGTGCTAGCCTACGGCCCGTGCGGAAGACCTTCCAGCTGAAGGAGCACCAGACCCGTCCTGGCAGAAGCTGGCTGATGTGTCTGTGTGTGATGACGGGAAGAAACTGCGCAGAACACCAAGGAGAGGATCAGCTATGGATTGGGGCTGGAAGGGAAGCACTGCTTGTAAAGGTGGAGAGGAAGAAAAACCTATGAGCGGCCGTGCAGATTTGGAAGGGACAAGATTTGCTGCCTCGATGCAGGAGGTGAGGATGTGAGAATTGAAGAGGACTCAGAATGACAGATGCTGGTCATGAGACAATGACTACAGAGTGCTCTGCAGCCGGAAATGGGCTGAGATGCTGGATGGGAGGTGCCTTTGGACGCCCTCCCGGAGGTGTGACCAAGGCAGTGAAGCAGGAGCACGGCCTTTGCTGGGGAACCGTCAGTATTGCAACTGTAGCACTTGCCAGGGTGGATGTGCGATGGGCAGGAGGGATGGGGCCACACCTCCCACAAAAGCTCATTCGCCAAAATTCCAGTCCAGAGTGGACCCGTGGAACCCAGCAAATATTTCCTTTGCTTTCAAATGTATAAAGGAAATGAGCTGGGGATGAAACAGTTTTGGGTGTTGCACCAGAGAAGTCCACAAACCAAGGTGCGGAGGATCAGATATTAAAGGGAACAAATGGCAATAAATGATCATTAGAATACATTTAATAACTTAATCTACTTTACAATCCCTGGCATTTATTCTGCACCTTCCTCCAAAGCACCAGCGTCTCTGCCCCGACACCGTGACTCTCCACCGAGAGTCAGGGACGACTGTAAGAGGAAAGGAAGATTATGTTGATTTACGGCACACAGGAGGAAGAGGAAGAAAAACCTGTGAGGAGGAAACGGGTGCTGAGAAGGACAGGGAGTTCTCCTCAAGCCCAGAGTAGAGCATCAGGGCCAAGCACCCCTCATGCTAAGCCCTCTCCTGTGGCCAGCAGCCTGCCCGCCCCTTTGTCTTGATCTGACAACACCGTCACATGTCCTCCTGTCACTGCCAAGCCCTGTCTCAAATCCTGTCTCGGACCAGCCCAGGCATGGAGGAGGAGTTGATTGCAACAAGGCCTGCACAGGAAGTCTATTCAGAAGCAGATAAATCTGGGACCAAGGGCCACGGTCGCTACTCAGTAGCTGTGTAATTTTATATCTCTGGGACCCAATTTCCCCAACCTCAAAATGAAGAAAACACTGCCTACTTCATAGTTGTATAATGATGCATTGCTTCAACAAATGCTTATTGACCATCTGCTATGTACCAGGCATTGTTTTAAAGTCTTGAGATGCACCAGGAAACAAAACAAAGACCCTTGCCCTTGGGCTTTTACCTTTCCAGGAAGTGAGAGGGAGACTAGATGATAATGGAACAATAGGCCATATGATCTGCTGTGTTGGAAGCCAAGTTGGGGCTCTGGGAGAAGAGAGGTAGGGCCTGTCTGGCATGTGGCATACCAACCAGCAAGCACACAGTGGGCATTATCAAGCAAGCACACAGTAGGCCCTCCTAGAACTGATAGTGCTATTATAGTAAATAAAGAAAGAGTGAAGCGTCTGAGACAGGATAACAGGTTATAAATTTTGATAAAAAAAAAAATGTCTATCTCTTGAACGTCAATGAGGAGTAAGCAGAAAACTTGCCAGGAAAGGATAAGGGTAGAAGATTACAAAGTGAAAAAAGTAAGCCTGAAACGCCCTTTAAGTGCTGTGTAATCAGTTGCGTCTATTCTAATGACCACCAATTAAGCTGTCTCTTGCAGGCTCCAGAAGAAGAATCACTTGCCTGAACAGGTAGACTGTGAAGTGCAAGTTCTAAGACCTTCTGCCTTACCTTGAGTTGCATTTATTTGCCATGAACTCAGGGAGCAGGTTAGAAAGTTTGGCCTACTTTCTCCTAACAGCTGCCCTCCAACAAGTGACCATTTAAAATACTTGTGCATTTTTAGCTGTATTCTACTAAAAAGTGGGTGTTACATCAGTGAGATTTCCTACTACAGTGCAGTCATGGTGCTGTATTCTGTTGGCAGAAAGGGGTTGTGATCTGAAATTAGGCCATTCATATGTTACTTTGGGCAACAAATGTATATGCAATTAATAATAAAATTGAGGTTAAGAATTCTTTAGCATCCTTTACTTACCATGTTGCCTTAAGTCACATTTCCATTGTGGTGATGAAATACCTGAGATGAGTAACTTAAAGGAGGGAAGGTTTGTTTTGGCTCATGGTTTCAGAGGGCTCAGTCCATGGTCATGTGTCTCCTTTGCTTTTGGGCTGGTGACAAGGCAGAGCATCATGGTGACAGGCGTGTGGTGGAGCAAAGCTGTTTGCCTCGTGCTGGCCGCCTGGAAAGCAAACAGAGAGGAAGGGGCCAGGGGCAAAATGTCCCCTTCAAGTGCACACCCCAGTGACCTACTTTCTCCAGCTAGCTCCCACCTCCTGAAGGTTCTGTCACCTCCAAAAGCACCGCAGGCTGGTGACCAGGCCATCTTCACATGGCCTTTGAGGGACATTTCACCTCCAAGCCGTATCACACATCAAATATTTATGTGTTATGCCTGATTCAATTTTTCTCAACACCCCTTAGAAGTAGATCTCATTTAAATAAGGAAGCGGAGACTTCTAGAGTTTAAGTAACTTCACATAGTCAAATAGAGAGACGAAGGTGGAGCCCAGGTTGAAGTCCATGACTGGCTGCTAAGTACTCACACACGACCACTGTTACAGACAGATCTCATGCTAGCCAGAGTCAGGTATGTTTCTGGCCTTGGGGAACCTGGTCATTCAAGAGGATACAGAAGTAAATTAATAATTATGAGATAATATGATAGGTGCTAACAGTAGAAGTAATAGGTATGTTCTGGGAAGCCAAAGGGAAAGAAAGAACTACTTACTCAGGCTGATCATATTGGGGAAATTTTTTTCAAATGTGATGTTTAAGGTGGGTGTTGATGGATGAGTAGGAGTTTGTCTGGAATCAAAAGCCAATCATGAACAAAAGAGCCTAGTGAGCAAGCTTTCTCAGGCTCCATAGCCCATGCTTTAAACACTATGTTAAACTACCTACATTCATCTCAAAATTAGTCAGATATTCACTGAATATTTTCTTCTGCACTTAAATCTTTTGTGGAGACAAAAAGGAAAAAAATAGAAACTGACTTGAGTGAATATCAATAATCAACCCAGAGGATTAGGCCTTATAAATGCACATGTTCCTCGTGGATTTTGGCCCTGAGGACTTTGAAATGAGCTGTGTGTCTGGGTCACACGTCCCAGGAGACAAAGCAAGTCCGACAGCAGGGCGCACAGTGTGCTGGGGATGTCGCTGTGTCCCCCAGAAACTGCTCACAAAGGTCTTCCACCTTAAAGTTCCTCAGCAAGTACCTAGTAACCAAGTGCCTAGTAACCTTGGTACCAAGTACCTAGTACCTCGACAACAAAAGTTAGTAACAGGAACTGGGTTTTGTTTGTTTGTTTGTAGACAGGGTTTCCCTATGTAGCCCAGACTGGCCTTGAACTAGTAGCGATCCTCCTGTCTCAGCTTCCAGAGTGCCAGGATTTTAAGTACGCACCATCGTGCCCAGTGAGGAAGCAATTTAAAACGGAGCTCATGCAGAAATCTCAGAACAAGTAGTCGGTAGGAACATCATGGCATTCACTCAGTGTTTGAACTTGCGTTGTCTGTGGTAAAAGGGAAAAATGATTGCCGTGGGGACTCCTCACCCTTGTCTCCATAGGGCATGGCTTAGTGCGGAAGAGTTTTTGTGTCCTATTAAAAAAATGAAAGTGTTTGCTTTTCCAGCATAGAGAAGAGCTGTAGGTCCAGCATAGACATTCCTGTGTGAGGGCTGTGATCAAAACGGAAGCCCTCATGTAAAGCTTGCAGGAACAGGGCCAGAGGCGTGGACGCTGAACACGGGCACTCGACATCCAGTTCCGCCCTGAGAACACAGGTAGGACCCATTGGGTGCTTGCTGAATTAAGTAGGTAAATACGATATTAAACATGGAGTAAATAAGATAAATAAGGCCAATGCATGAAAACAATGTGTTCGATCTTCTCTCACTGTGCACATAGGAAAGGCAAATGGCATTTGGAGCAAGGAGATGAGTGTGGTGGCCTCACTGGGTGGGGTGTGATGGCCTGGGGCAATGCCAGTGCTCCAGGGAAGTGCAGAGGAGCAGATGGCCTCCGGGTAAGGCAGAGGAAGGTGAGAGAATCTGACTCCTGGCTGCTGCCTGGAGAGTGGGTTGCAGGGCTCACGGTCAGACACCAGAGAGCTGGCTGGGAAACGCCTGCAGGCTTCCAGGAAGGTGGCGAGGCAGGGGCAGGGAAGGAGGGCAGGTGGGATGCACTGGAGACGGGCCAGGCAGGGCTAGCAGGGCTTTTGGGAAAAGGAGAAACCTCGTTGACTCCTGGGAATTTCACTTAAGCAGAGGCTGGTGTCAGACTGTGACCGGGAGGAGGAGGAGAGGAGACTCTCTGGAGGGAAGGGACCTAGCAGCGTTTGGATTGTTTGAGTGGCGACACCAAATGGAGCGTTCAAGTGTTGAGTAGAGCACACAGCCCACAGTAAAGGTTTAGACTAGAGATGCAAATTCTAAAGAGATCGTGTGTGTGTGTGATATACAAAAATAGATCTTAGTATCCCACCATATAGCAACCTGTTCTTTTCATTTAATGATTACATGCATGTATATGTCTGAAAATCTATATATAATTCCTCCTTTGAAATGGCCACATGGTATTCCACATGTATCGGTATAGGTATAGAATTATTTTCACACTTAAAATTATAAAATACTAGAAAAAGAGGAAAGTCCTAAATGTGTAACAGGTAGCCATGTGCCTATCAACTAGATTTAATAGACAAGACTATTTTGGCATATCAGTTCCAAAGCACTTTATTCTGAATTTAAAGAATTCAGATACAGGCAGGGCCATCCTCCCCTCCTTCTTCATCCCTCCAATCTTCTCCAGAGCTAACTGTCCTGAAGTTGTTGTACACGGTTTCTTGAGCATGTTTTTGTCCTTTCTGACATGTGTTTCTCTCTTAAGTGATATGTAAAATAGTTGTACTTTAAAATTCCCATACATTGCTCCCTACTGTTAACTATCTGTCCACAACCTGCTGTTTTCACTCAACATTGTATTTACGGAGGTTATCATCTTTAAGAAGAGTAAGTCCTCTAGCGATGGACATTTTCATTCTATGTTTGAGCTGCATCATTACAAAATTAACATAGGATGGCCGAGGCAAACACGGCCTCGGGGACAGAAGCCTCCAACTGCTCTTTGGCCGGATGGCGTCTGGGAACCACTCCGGCTTTATTTCCCGAGCCCGACCCTCCAGTGTGGTCTGAGATGTGACCTTGAGACCCTGCTGCGGTGCAGGCAGAGCGGGCCTTGTGTGATGTGACATTCTGGCAGGAACGCGCTAGAAGCTGCTTTGTCTTATCACGTCAGCTCACAACAGCAGCCAGGAACACAGCGGGCAGAGGCGCAGAGGAGCACCTGGGCCGCCTCTCCTGGCTGGGACCGACGGAGCCACCGGTGAGTGTCGCCCACTCTCAACCTGGGACCTCAACCTCAGCCCTTTCCTGCCTTAAGAAAATGGCTCCACTCGCAGGCGGGGCGGCCAGTACTCATATCGCTCGCTCCCTCTCCTCCTCCTTCTTTCCTTTTTCTTTTTAATGTATACCCAGCACCTCCCAGATTAAAAAAAAAAAGCTTCTGAATGCTTTAAATCTCAAACAAAGCTTTATAGATTTGTTGGCAGGAAATCCGGAATGGAATTTGCCATTAAATTGTAGTAAAGCAACTCTTCAAACAACATGTACTGAACAATCAAACACTTTTAAATGTCAACCCCAACAAAAGCATGCATTGTCCCCAGAGAAGTCCTTGTGGCGCTAACCTTCTTAGAGTGGGAAGAGTTTACAAAAACGTCAGCTGCTTCTCTTCATGAGTTGCATGCTGAACAGAACTTTCCACTATCCATCACAAGTAAGGCTTCCTGATAGCGTATTTCAACTCGAGCACCTCCTTAATGCATGAGTTAGTCCCTATTGGGCAAAAAATGGCAGCATTCTTTTTTTTTTTAAATTGAAAAAGAAGTTTGCCATGATGGCAAAGTCAAGTAGAAAGTGTAGTCTTGCTTTAACTTTCACATCTCTCAACTCCTGAATACGACAGTTAAATTTTGTCGTGCCCAGAACCGTTACAGCAACACACACATGCAACCTATGGGATGGGTATTGCCACTGTCCCCGCTTTCCACGTAAAGGAACCAGAGCATAAGAAAGTGAATGAACATGTTCGGGCCACAGGGCTCGTAAGAGAGAGAAACAGGATTTAGGTCCAAGAAGTTGAATTGCAAAGCCCAGTTTCCAGAGTTGCTTACTGATGTAATTGATTTCTGGGAAAGCTACATTTTCAGTGTATCAGGAAGGAGAGCTAAGCAGCAGTGAATACCCACTAGCGGCCAAGTTTGTACACAGGCTCTCTCCTGAGGCTGGTAGCACATTTATGTCACCTGGTTTACGCACTAGGAGGTGGAGTCCCCACCGGCTCACCTGCCCCAGCACAGGCACTGAGTTCCAGGGCTGCTGGTGGAAACCAGGCACAGTGGGCAGAGCGGACCACTGTGCCCGGTGGGAAGGACTGAGCACAAGGAATTCCTCGGTAATGCTTTAGGTCGGATGGCTCTCTTCCATCTTTGGTCCCTCTTTCTAAAACAAAGGAGAGAAATATCTGCCTCTTACAGCTTTTAAATTTATTTAAATAAGGAAAGTATTGCTTTCTGACCCAAATGTGAGACCCTGCAAACAAATCCAAATGTCTTATTACTGGAAGTCAGAAGACTTCAGCTGGTGTCTATGACCGTTGACGGCTGCATCTGTCACCTCTGTGCCCCTGGAAGGACTCATGGCCCCTGCACATACAAGGGTCGTTCAGCGCATAAGCAGGTGTCACCCAATCCCGCTCCCATGAGCCCCACCCTCCCCACAGTGGGGATTTGCATTTCCCTTACTTTGGAGTCTTCAGAATATTCTCACAAATCCCCAGACACACGCATTCAGAGATCTCCCACGAGTTAGTTTGTATGGGAGCCAGAGTTATGTAAGGCTAACGATGAGACAGAGAAAGATGGTGTGAAACTGGGAGGTTGGGTGTGACGAAACTGGTGTAGGAGCTCTGGCCCTTGGTGGCAGCTTGGCCTCAGGAGGAGGGAGTCCTGTCCCCCGTCCTGTTTCCCCAGGGTCCGGGGCAGTAGTGCAGGAAACTAGTTCCGATCTCCCCAGCCTGTGTGAAGACCCCGGCCCCCCGAGCGCCACGGGAGCTCTCCCTGGAGGCGTCCCCAGGCGGTGGGTGGGGCAGCCCAGAGAGCCCTGTGGCCCTGCAGCTCCAACTGTCAGCTTCTGGGTTGGATGTATCATTTGTTGTTTCAGTCTGCAGGGCTGGCATGGAATCCGGGGGAAAGGAGGGGTGGGTGGAGGAAAGAATTCGTTCTGGCTCTAGAGCTAGCTAGGAAGTGTCGCTAGAAATCAAATGGGACTCTGCAATAAAGAGTGTCTGCATCACTCTGTAGAAGTGTGAGTATCTATAGTAAAAGCACTAAGCAAGAGCAACAGCCCCCAAGTGTCCTTTCTGGGCACAACAGAACTCTCTGCCGGGTCCAACTTTTTGCAGCCCTGGGAAGGGCCCATGATGGCAGGTGACTGGGCAGAACCTCTTTCAAAACACAGAGACTCTGAGGCCCCTGGACCACATTCTCCGAGGTGGGGACACAGCAGCGGGTTGCACTCTGCATCTCTCTTTATCCCCTGTGCAGTGGCTGAGCACACAACAGTCTTGGATTCAGGCTTGGAGCAGCCCAGAGCCACCTGAGGGCCAGGCATTGGGACAGCACGTGAAAGGTGAGCCGATCAACTTCCACAACTCTAATTCTGCCAAATGTGGATTTAAATCTTCCCTATTTCCGCGTGGGTGCAAGGTGTTTAGACAGTTTTAGAAAATCCTTTTTTATTAGTACGTTTGCAGTACATAATGTTTGCATTCCTTATGTGGATTTGGTACATGTACATAACACATCCCAGTTCATTTCTTCATCCCTTTTCCCTCCCCTCCTTCCCGCCTCCCTCCATCCCTTGATCCCCCTCCCAGTTGAGAAAGATCTATCTCCCTACTTCCTATTATCTTTTATTTTACTCTTTATTTACACTTTGGGTTTCTCATATAAAAGAAACCATGTGATATTTAAGCATGTGCGTTTGATTTATTTCACTTGACATTATGGCCTCAAGGTGCAGCCATTTTCCTGTAAATGACTCAAGTTTATCTTTCTTTGCGGCAGAGTAGTACTTCGTTGTGTATAAATTCCACCTTTTCTTTATCCATTCATCTATTGATGAGCATGTAGGCTGCTTCCAAGATTTAGCTAATATGAATTGTGCCGCTACAAGCATGTACCATTGTAGTATGATGTCTTTAACTCTTTCGCGAAGATACCTAGAAGAAGAATACCTAGAAGATAGTTTTTTACATTAGATTTTATTATGTAAATTTATGGGTAGAGTGTGGTAAATTGCTACTTGTGTCCGGTGTTTAATGACCGAATTATTTCCATCTGTTTAAATATAGTTTTAAATTTTTGATTAACACTTACAATAGTGTATATTTATTGGACACAGTGTGATAGTACAGTGCATATACACAGTAAGTACTGATAAGGTCAGGGCAATTCATGTTTCTATCCTCTTATTATTACTTGGTGGTGAGAGGCTTCTAACTTCTCTCTTCTAGCTATTCAGGAAGTGTATAATGTTATGGGAACTGTGTTCAAGACCCTTTCACTCCTTAGGAGGTGAGAGTTTCCACTTTTTAAAAATCTTACAGACAACATAAAGAATGCAATTTCCCACTGGATGATGGAGCCAGACTTTCCAGGATTCAAGACTCCACACTGTGGTTATTAAGAAACGCCATCTCCCCAAGAGACCTGGAAGCTGATGAGGCGCCTGCTCCTTCCAGGGGCTCCAGGAAGCTCCAGGCTGCAATCAAGTCCCGTCTGGGGAGGCTCACAAGCTCTGCTGGCTGCAGTGGTGTTTATAAGGGTGCATGGGGCTGTGAGCCCACAGAAATGGGAGCCATTCACAGTAGAGGGCTGTTTTAGTTACTTTTCTCTTGTTGTTGGGACAGAATACTCGACACCCAAAGTTAGGGGAAGAAAGGTTTATTAGCTCACAGCCTGCAGAGGTTTCAGTCTGTAGTCCGCTGAGTCCAAGGCAGGGTGGCATGGCAGAGGCAGGGCGGACCAGCATAGCAGACCAACTGGCAGCCCACCGGCAGCAAAGTAAAGTGAGGAAATGCAAGGAATGTATGCACATAAGCAATGCAAACAAGCAGCTAGTTAGCTTCTTCCTGTATCTTTTATCTAGGCTACCTGCCCTTAGGGTGGGTAGCACTCCCACCCTTAATTTTAGTTTCACATCCTTGATCCCAGCAGAACCATGCCAAACCGATCAGTTGATTAATTTAGTAACTGCACACTCTAGATCCAGCTATCTCTTACCACATGAGGCTTTGGGGGGACATCTAGACACAAACCATAACAAGGGCCAAGAGGTCTCACTTCGTTTCCAGCACACCAGAAAGTTCTCTGAAATCAGGGGACGCATCTGGTATAATTTCTGCATCTCCTCATCATGACAGAGGGTCGGGCCCAGAGTTTGGCAGTGCTGTCGTCCCAAAGACAGGGCAGCCATAGGGCCCACTGGCCCATGTCACCAAGACCAGCACTGCCAAGAGTGATGTTGGCACTGTAGCCTCAGAGATGGTCCCATGTTGAAGCACACGACACCACCTCAGGGCCAGAACTGAAATATCTGAAGCAGACAGAACGCTTAAAGCCAACCTCTAGATACAGCAATTACCAGGGAGAGAGAACAAGTTAAACATCTCCACCAGGAAGCAATTAGATGCGTCTGGAATTGGGGCTTTCTATAGGACAAGGGACCTAGATCCCTCCAAAATGTTGGCATTAAAAATCAAGGGAAAGAAACTACACGGCCTAGAGAGTTTGAAGGACATAGTGTATTGTCTAGGTCTGGGATTAGGACTTTTCTACACCGAGGAGGAGTGAGACGAGAAAGAAAGGAAGAAAGAGAAAGGGAGAGAAATGAATGAGAGAGGAAAGAAGGAAGGAAAGAGAAAAGGAGGAAAAAAGGAAAGCTAAAGGACAGAAAAGAAAGACAAACAGAAGAATTTGAATATGAATTTGAAATTAGCTGATACCAAGAGATTACTGTCAAGCACGTTCACTGTAAAAATGGTCCCATGTTTATGTCAAGCAAATGCTCATGTTTAAAAGATGAAACTGACCAGAGGGTGAAAAGGCATGAAACGAGGGAACTGCATTTTTAAAAAATTAGATAGATGATGCCAATATGGCCAGATCTTGTGGATAATTATTGGGTACAGGGGTTCATGACTAGTCTCTACTAGATCATTACACAATCACGCTACTGTATAATTGCATGTTTAAATTTTTTTCATTATTAAAATTTTAATAAATAAAAAAGGACAGAACGTAGAAAGCAAAAGATTCAGGTTGTCCCTTGACCTTGCAATTCCTCCCTTTCCAGCTGCAGTGAATTTGTGTTTCTTTACTCCTCGAAGGAGCCGCGGTCTTGCCAACACTGCCTGGTGGATTTTGCCCACCTGGAGTGATTGTTTACTAGTCTTTAAGGTTGTCTTTCATTCTGGTGTTGTAAACATTTTTAACTGGGTCTGAAAATATCGAAAGGAAGTCTTAACTCTCCTGATCAAGATGCTAAGCAGGATTGGTCAGGTCAGGGTGGCGAGGAGAGGAAGAGGGGGGAGGCGGAGCGCCCGGCAAGGTCCTGGAGACTGGCCATCCTCACCAACCTCAGAGATGAGAATCGGCAGGAAGAGCACAACCAAACAGGGCCAGGAGCTGGTGAGAAGACCCTGGTTGGCGATCCCCTTATCGCTGGTAGCTGATGAGGAGACCTCGCTCTGTTCACTTCCTTCCCTGCCAAGCTGAGATGACACCAAGCCCCATGTAGCGGCACTGTGAAGAGTAGACGAGGGGACGTGTGAAAAATCTCTATCACAGTCTCCATGTGACAGCTATCAGTAAAGAAGAAATGGGTCTGAACTGAGGAAACGAATATTTGTTGAGCATCTACTGTGTGCTGGGCACTGTCATAGGTCACAGGACCACGAAGATAAATGAAAAAAATTGTTGCCTCTTATTCTTGTATGACTTTGGGGTGACAGCAGAATGAGGACGGGTATAGAATTAAACTAAAAGTAAACTAATAGCCTGCTGTGTGATTGGCATACTGTTCTGTTTCACCTGTTTCTTATTTTATCTTCACAGGAATGCTCCAAGTTGTTGTTCGCTTCACAGCAGAGCAAACAGGCTCAGAGAGGCTCACTACATCCACCAAAATTACACAACTCGTGTGCGGCATCCTTGGGCTGTAAATCCCCACAAGCTTTCCCTCCCTTCTCTCCTCTTTCTCCACGTTAGAAGCCAGCTGGCGGGACCCTCCGCATCTCCCCACAGCCTCACCCCAGCTGTGTCTACACCAGCATCTATCCTGTTCCTTTCCTTTCAGTTTCAAGGAGAAAGTATGGTCCTGGCTATCATGTGGCTTCTGGATCCTGTAGTTTTCCTCGGAACTTGCTGTACGGATTATCGTCTCTCAATTCCTGTGTCTCCTAAGGGCCTTCTCCTCCGAATCCTCCCCATGGCATCCACAGTGCAGCCCCTCACATCAGAAACCCCTCCTCCTCCGTGCGTCTTGCTTTCTTTCCGTCTCTCCACTTCACTTCCACATGGGCACCGCCTGACAGAGTCATCTACACTGCAGGGGTAACCCTTCCTCCCTTGCTTGCATTCCTGTAACTCAGGCTTCTCTGCTTTCTGCCTCTACTTCTCTATTAAAACTTCTTCCAAGGACACGAATGGCCTTCATCTTTCTCCATCCATCTTTGTGTGTGTTTTATTTCTTTATTTGTAGAAACAGCTCTTTATAAAGGTTGTTGCTATCCAAGTATTTTAAATGAAGAACAATAGATGTTGAAAGTCATCTTTATTAAGACATAATTCACATCACACAGAATTCACTCATTTAAAGTGCATAAATCAATGGCTTCTAGCACAGTCACAGAATCATGCAACCAGCAGTACAGCCTAAGTTTGGAACATTTTTATCTCCCTAAAACAAACCCTTGACCTATTAGCAATTAGCCTCTTTCTTCCCTACTCCTAGGCAGACACTAATCTACCTTCTATCCCTATAGATTTGCCTGCTCTAGATACTCATAGAAATGGAATCATACAGTATGTGGTCTTTTGTGACTGATTCCTTTCACTTAACACAATGTTTTCAAGGGTCACCCACCCTATAGCAAGTGTCAGCACTTCATTCTTCTCTACAGCCAAATAAGACCCTGCTGTATGGACATACCACATTTTCTTTGTGTAGTCATCTAGTGGACATTTGCCTATTAGTCACTTTTTTCCTATTATGAATAATACTGGTACGAATAAGCATGCTTTTGTGTGAACATATGTTTTTACTTCTCTGGGGCACACAGGTATATGCAAGAATGGAGTTGAGAGTCATATGGAACGCTGTTTAAAATTTGAGGAAGTGCATGGCTGTTCTGGTAAGTGGTACAGCTACACATTTTATATGCCGCCAGCAGCATATGCAAATTTCAGTTTTTGTACATCCTCTCTGACACTTCTTACTGTCCTTGGTCTTCTTTATCCACATCTTTTCTTGTCTGTAACAGAGTTGGCATTTTTGAAGAATACAGCCCCTCTCCTGTCTGTATCAATAGAATGGACTTCATTTTAGTTCCATCCAACATTTCCTCACCATCATGCCAGAATCCCACAGAGATGATGTGTCCTCTTCCAGTTGTCCCTTTATTGGTGAAGACTAATGAATTCCTGCTTTTTTCCCCAAATGATTTATAATACACTACTGTATTTGATTTGGCCAGTGGGAGTCCCTCCAGTCTAGCTTCTGTGTCCTTCTGATACATCCCAATTCTCTCTCTCTCTCTGTCTCTCTCACTCTCTCTCATCCTTACTTTTGGTCATTATAAGATGTTTTAAGGCTTCTCTACCTTACTGAAACCCTGGAATCATTCGTTTTGCTAAGGAGCCTGGTTCCTTTTAGCAAGAGGCGGGGGTGGTATTAGAGGTCAAGATTTGGGTGCTAGGTGTGCTCATTGCTAGTGAGGTGTCTTTTTTTCTTGATTCTTTCAGTAGACAGAGCCCGGAAACATGCATGTGTATAAACATACATCATATATGTACATGTGTGTGCACTAAACATGCTTATTTGCACATATATGCAGGTTTTAGAAATCATGGATTTCCATGGATCGATCCACCCTCATCCCCATGGGAGTCTTTCTCGCCTGCTCCCAACTCACATCCCCACCCCCTTCTCCACAGTGAAGCCTGGGTTTCAACAGCAGCATTCTGTTCACACATTTCTCAGTCCCACTATACAGATACAGTACTTTCAGAATCAGTTCACCCAAATCCTTGCAAATACAAACTTACTAAAATACGTTTGGGATTTGCTCGTCATTCTTAAAATTCATACTAGTTTTAGTGGCTAATAGTGATGAGTCAGAAAAATATGCTGGGGACATAGAAACCCTTCATTTGAATCCTCTATCAGCTGTAAATGCAAACTCAGTTCTCAGTGTGGGACTGGGTTTCAGGGTGTTTTCTTTCTAAGGTAGAAAGGTGGTGGTAGTTTCCTACAAGCAGCTTTTCGTTGAAGACGTGCTTGCAAATCCACTGTGTGGTGTCAGAATCCATTTAAATAGCCACTTAAGCTCAATGTGTCTTGAGTGTAGTCTTGTTGGAGATGCCAGCCGCTGTTCATGACATTAGGTTGCCACACTGCTTATGGGGCAGGGTCCATCTGCCAGTCCAACGAAACAGCATCTTGTCCTCTCCAGGGAGGCTGACACGGCCTGCCTTCCGGTCTCCAAGAAAGCAGCAGATGCATCAATAATTGTCTTAAACTACATCCAGACCAATCTGGAGATAAGCTCAATCCTGAGACACCCCTCCCCACTTATTCCACGATTCCTAGTTCACATTTTCGGACACATTTGGTGTGGGGGGTAAATCCCCCTACACACATTGACTTCCAGCCTTAATGCCAGGAGTGCTTGGCAGTGGAGGAGGGACCAGGAGCTCTGGGATAGAGAGATGCCCCCGAACACCACCCCAAGCTGGATCACCCAGATTTCAATGGGGTAGATTGTTCAGGGGCTCCATAAATTCCTTCCCCTCATTTCCCCACCCATGTAACACAGCAGTTGAACAGCAGGCGAAGATTAACGTGTCCTTACTCTTGGTAAAAGCCAGGCTGGAGTGTGTGGTAGACACTTCGTAGCAACATTCCCCCCTGCTGCGGAGCGCTTGCAGATCGCCCAGGCTGATAGGCTCCCTGAGGGTTGTTTTGACTGAGGCAACCGTCTCACCCAAGGTCACAGCTTCCAGAGCCAGCCTGTGTCCTATGATTCATCCCACTTGGGGGAGTAAAGGCCTGGCCGGCTCATCCTCACTCGGGACAGGCCTGTGGGTTTCCAAGGGCTTTGCTGGGACCCTACTCCTGATCAGCCCTTCCTCTATCCAGTCCGAGCTCCTCTCATCCCTTCCATGGGCACCGATCCCAAGAGTGCCCCCTTATGTGTTTTCTACATGCCGCTCTATGGGGACCCAACCCAAGATGTGCCCAGCCAGAGAAAGCGTCCCGGAGGGGGCTACACTTGCCAAGTCTGGGAAACCACAAGCAAGACAGGCAAAGGGAGAGTGTGTGATTCATGTCAGAGATCAGCAAAAACAAGGCCCCAGCATCTTCAAATCCAGCCTTCTGCAAACTTCTGTGTCCCGTCTGTACCTGGCACAGGGTTTGGCACAATTCTGGCTGACTGAATTACTAATGGTGGGTGAGCTTTTTCCATTTACTTAAATTGTGAGTATGTGTGTGTGTCTGTGTCTTTACAACAAAAGCACAAGAACAAACTATATCAAGCAGGAGGAATAACAGCTAGCTGGGGAAGTCAAATATCCCACATCAAACATATTGCTTTGGCACATTCCAAATTGGTTGCTTTCCAGAGCTGCCCCACCCCAGGACACGGGGCAGAGAAACTTCCATCTGTGCACAACGGTAAAGGGCAGATGCAGGCAAAGGCCTTCCTATCTGAGCTCCCCTCGTTGCCTAGGAAAGTTCTTTCTGCTGGAAGAAGGGATTGGGGTTGCCACAGGGGCTGTGTGCTGTGGCCCTGTCTGCTGGCCCTGCACCTGTTTCCAGCTGTCCAGCCCACACCACCTCCCTTCTCCAGCAGCCCAGGCCTCTGTCCCTTCACCCAGCTCTGTGGAGCCCAAATGTCTTGGCCTCCTTTGAGGCTCATGCTTTGTGCTTGGCTCCCTTGTTTCTGCACATTAATAAATTGTTACCCCCCCCAATTAATCAATTGCCAGTTTATTTCATAACATAAATCTTTTAAACCTTCAGAGGGAAAAGAGGAAAGTTAATAGTTCCCGATTGCTTTTGAGTTCTTACTCTCTGTCAAGTACTTTATGTGTATTTGCTTATTTATTTTTTAGGGTGATCCTAAGACACAGACACTATTGTTAGTCTAATTTTACAGATAAGAGAACTGGGGCTCTGCCAAGTTAAGAAACTTGTGTTTGGTCAAGGAGCCTGTGAAATTCTTGGCCACGAGTACCGCACACTCCCTGGGAGACAGACGACCTTGAAGGAGCATAGAGTGGAGTTGCTGGAGCCCACAGTGGGTCGTGACAGGTGGACCAGATGTCCATGGTGCCTGGCCCTATGGCTGGTCCTGTGGCAGGCAGCTTGAGGCTGACAGATCTGAGACTGGCCCCACCTTTCCAGCTCAGGGCCACAGGGTGATGTGGCACTGCCTGGCTGCTGTGACAGGGCCGGGGCTCTGAAGCCATAGACTGTTGCCTCTGCTGCAGGAAAGGTGAACTTGATAGACAAGTTTTTCCTGCCTTTGGAAAAGAAGGTGCCAGCATAAGCGCAGGGCTTGGAGATCATGTAGAGATTTTTTTTTTCCAGGAAACTGAGCATTAAAGAAGGGTATAGGAGTAGTGAGGGGTGAAAGGAAGCCTTTTTAAAGAAGGAAATTTCCCTAACAGATGGGATTTGTGCACATAGGTGCCCAAGTCTCTTGCTTTTTTGCTTAGCCATTCAATCATCCATTCAATGTGTTTCCACTCAGTGTCTATTAGCCAGGTAGAGTTCAAGACCCTGAGAACAGCAGTGGACAAAATACTCTAGATCTCAGCTCTCATGGGGCTCAGATGGCAGTGGGAGGAGGAAAGGCCTACCCGGGTCCTTGCTGACTCTGGCCTGTCCATTCCTTTTAAACCTGGTTGTGTAATGTTGGTGATCCCGTTGCTTGCTCAAAGGATGTTGCCCGGAGTTCTGCATGGTCAGGGTCAAGGAAAGGCAAGGTGTGACAGTGTCAACAAATGGTGTCATCACCATCAAAACCTCCTAGATTCCGTATTAGTCTCTTGAGGCAAGGGCTAATGCAGAAGACACCAGCCTGGGCCTTGTGGTGAGAGGGCCTGCCAAGTCAGCCCTCACTTCCTCTCTCCCTCTATTCTGGAAGGGATTGTGAAATGAGCCCAGGTTGCCCTGCAGTGTGCCTCAGAAACTACTTTGGTGAACTGTGTTCTAACACAGCTAGAGACCTGGAAACCTGCCGTGCTGGTACCAGACAAGGGCTGGAGTCTCCAGGCCCTGCTCCACGGAGCTGGGGCTTGCGCCTCTCCAATGGAGGGCTTCATCCGGATCAGGCCACTCTGCTGGTCTTGGAACTCTTCTAACCCTGGATGATAACCATGGGGTGGAAAATCACCCTGTGCCCCAAAGCAGACAGCAGGCTCTTAATCCGGGCTTTGCATCCTTCCAGCTGAAGGACTAGATGAGTCACTTAACTTCTTGCAATCAATGTTGTCTTTTCTGTAACGCTGAGATTATACTACAGCCCACAATTCCCGCAGTGCTGTGAAGGCAAAGTAAGACAACGGATCAGAAAGGCTCAGGCCTATTACATGCACTTAGCAAATACTGAGTGGATATGAAGTAATCTCAAATCAAAGTAAGAGCTATTTTTGGTTAGTACTGAAGAACAGAAGAAAGTATAAAGCAACATCCTGGTCCTCAAGAAATTTTCTAGAGATCTAGGTTGCTATCTTGTACAGATTGTTAATGACAGTATTGAATGCTGAGAACTGTTCACAATGAGGATGTAGGGAAAAGTGTACAAGTGTAAGAATGGGCTTTATTTACATATGCCAAGAGAATTACAGAACTAAGAAAAGAAAACATCAAGCGAGCAAGTAGGCAATCTTCAATCCCTGTGTCTTGTCTGACAGATGCCTAGTAGTGTGGCATACGTAGCTTTCAGAGTAAAAACTTCCGAGGCACCTAGCTGGAGGTTGACCTCTTCCCTCAGCAGCTAGAGGCCTAGCGAGCTCATCCCTTTAGCACAACGAAAAGCTTATTTCATTCATTTTCCGCTGTAGACACCTGACCAAGTAACTTTCCACTGAAAGAGAACCACAGCTTCACTATCAAGTCCCTTGGGCCATTAGAAAGAAGAACAGGGATGTCCAGGGTGGTAGAAGGTAAAAGACTTTGCAGGTGAAAGGACCGAAGCTCAATGTTTCAGCCCTGATATGATGAAATAATGTGTGCTGTGGACCAGCCAGGAAGCCAGTGGAACGTGGCCCAGCCCTGCATATGGAAGATACGTGGGAGAACCGGGTGGATGGCTGGAACGGGTCATCCGGAACAGGCATGAGACTCCCATGAGGACTTTGGCTTATACTGGCAGGGGAGGAACAGGTATGAACACCAGATCCATGGAGTTGTTGTAATTGTGTACTATTTTTTCCTGCTGGAACTATATTTATCCTTAAATTAACACTTTTGCAACATGGGTGTGGTTCATCATATATTGTGGACTTAGTCATTTAAACAAACTTTTCTGCTAACACACCCCTACGGGCCTTGCCAAGGAAAGGGCACGAGGGGGCAGGTCCCCTCTCTGTGGAAGTTGCCTGGTGCCACGTGGACAGACACGCTCAGCTGCCCTTTAAAGGGTCCAGTGTGACCCTTTCTCCTGAATGAGGAACAAAGTAACTGCTGGAGGTGTCCACTGTCTTGGTTCACTGCTCGAATTTCCTCCTAGCTTTTCTATAATTGCGAAGGTTGTGGTGGACCTATTTGTGGGGACTTAGGAATAAGACCCCGTCGGGTCTGTAGCAACTGACAGCCTATTTTTTTTTTTTTTTAACACTACTGAGATTTCTAACAGGTGATTTTCTGGTCATTTTGTTCCTGTGGAGCAGAAGCATATTAACTTCCTGCCATCTATTTGGATGCCTAGAGAAAGCATACTTTATTTTTTTCTACATTACATATAGCCTTCCTCCCCAGCCCACACCCGACTGATCAGCAAAGAGACAATTTAACTGTCCAAATTGAAGCTTAATTTAATATTAAACCCCACATTGATATATATTTGGATTAATCTATCTTAGTCCCCCGCGTTCCCTGGGCTGGAGGATGAGGTCTTGGCCTTGCCTTTGCCTGCTTCATTTCCTTCTAGCAGGGGCGTACCTGCCCTAGGGTAGGAAGGGGACCAGACGTGCTTATGGTGCCAGCTCCTGTGGCTTGAACCCTCATAGCCCCAGAGGGAGACAAAAGAATCTGGAAAGTCATCTATGGAGACAGCAGCCTGGGGCGCAAAGCTGTTATCTGCTGCCTAAATTGTGACTGTCCACCTTGAAAATTCTCTTTATATTCTTTCTGTCACAAAATCTAACCTTCCCGAGGCATTCTGTGATGAAAGTCATGGAACACGGGAAGGTACGAAAGATGAACATTTTTAAAGAATGCAAAATATGAGTGACTCTTATCAGACCTGCTTCTCCGGAAGGTCCTTCCCCTGGCACTGTGCAGTACTATGGGTGGGTGCCTCCCATGGGAAACACCTGGAGCAACAAATGTCAGTCCCATCCAGGGGCGGGGTCACAATGGCTGGAGCTTGTGACAGAGAGACATGAGCCCATTTAACTCGATCTTCTCCACTTCCCCCAGTCCTAACCTTCTGTAGTTATTGCCATGTATTTGGATGGTTTGCTCTGCTCCTCCTGCTAGTATATCGTGTGAATGAGGCTTCTCTCCCTTTGAGACAGCCTGCTGCTCCACACTGGTCTTCATTAGGCTTCTTGGAGTGGTCTCAGTGAGGAGCTTGGATTTCTGTAAGAAAATTCACAATTCAGGAGAATAATTTAGTCCTGGTCCACCCTCCACACTGGGTAGAAAAGAATTTCAGCTGGCTGCTGAAAACAGGCTCTGTCTTGCAGGAATAGGCTCCATTTCATGGGAACATCTTGGGAATCGACTTTGACCATTACCTCCCCTTCCCCATTTCCTTTGTAAGTGATAGTCTCAGTTGGGTCAGCGAAACACTGTATCTCCTGGAAACAAGAACACTTGCAACTGCAAAGCTACAAGGAGAGATAAAACCTAACAGCTCGATAAAAGTTTTCTGAAATTGCTCATGAAACCCTGCTTACTGAGCACCTAGTGTGTGCCAGGCTCCAGGCTCAGCTCTGGAGACACGATGGTGTGCAGGTGCAACCTCTCTGCCCTTACAGAGCTTGTGTACTAGTGCAGGAGCACACTAGCATGTGTCAGCCGTGGTTAAAAGATTTTCACAAAAAATACATAATTACAAGTGGTGATAAACACTGAGAAAGAAAATACAGGGTACAATGAATGGGAAGAGCTGACTTAGCTCCAGGGAGGAGCAGGACAGAAAAGCCTGACTAAGGAGAATGAATTTTTAACAGAGATTAAGAGGATGAGGTTTTGGATAGGGACAAGTCAGGTGTGGAGGACGTGGGGAGTTGAGAACAGGATACACAAAAGACCTGAAGCAAGATGAGTGTGGCTTATTTCAGAGACCAAATGTTGTGGGTTGAACTGTATCCTCCAAAAAATATGTTAAACTCTTAACCCCCTGTACCTCAGAATGCTATAGTATCAGTGTGTTTTTCATTACTATAACAGCATACCCAAGGCCAGGTACTTTATAAAGGGCTTCATGGAGGATGACAGCACAATGGCAGGATGGAGAGAGAGAGAGAGAGAGAGAGAGAGAGAGAGAGAGAGAGAGAGAGAGAGAGAGAGAGAGAGAGAGAGAGAGAGAGAGAGAGAACGAGATCATATAGAAAACAGGAAACTAGAGAGCGGTGGGGAGAGGCCAGTAATGGCCCGTATCTACGCCCCATGTTTTAAAGCTCTCACCACTTCTCAACACCATGACAGCGAGGAGCAAGCTTGCAGTATACCAGCCTTTGGGGGGCACACTCAAACCACAGCCCTGACCTTATTTGCCAACAGGGTAATGGAGGCTATGATTGATTAAGATATAACACACTAGAGCAGGGTGGGCCTCCAATCCAACGCAGCTGCTAGTGTCATTAGAATGAAGTCGTGAGAACACGGAGAAACAGAGAGTGGTGTGTAACGATGGAAGGCGGAAGCGATGCACCTATATGTCAGGGAATGCTAAGGACTGCTGGTGAACCCCCAAGAGCTAGAAAGCCACCAGGAAGGATCTCCAAATTTCAGAGGAAGCCGGGCTCTGCAACACCTTAACTGCCCATGTTCAGCCTCCAGAACTGTGAGGCAATGAATTTGTCATTTTCGCCACCTCCTTTGTGAACTTCGCTAGGGCAACCCTAGGAATCTAGTAGATTACATTCTAATCTATTAGAGGTGGCTGAGTGAGACAGGAAGGCAAGTACAGGAAGAGCCAGATCACTCATGTTCAAGGTCTTGGCCTTCAGCTTTGAAGCGGTCAGGCAGTACTGAGGTTTGGAAGCAAGGGAATGACAAGTTTCACTGGAGCAGAAGAAAGCGCACCGTGGCTGCACCTGGGATGGGATGCCCCAGGAGGGGTGTGACCCCAGGAGAGAGGCTGTCCGCAGCTGGGGAGGCTGTGCGGGAGTTAACGCTTGGGGACCGTCTGATCTTTTCTCTCCCCACAGGTGGGCACCGGGCCTTTCCTCAAGGGGGATCTATCTGGGCAGCACCTGAGACAATAGGAACCCCTGTCACCAAAGAGTCCAGGCAAAATGACTGTGGCTTAGCCAGTGTATGGCAGTGGAGACTGCTGCAGGGGTGGGTTAGGAGTTGAGAGGTGACAGCCCTTAATGGGTTGGAGGGGGTGAGGGGGATGGTGCTGCAAGAAAAGGGGCTGTCGAGAATGGCTGGCTCCCTGGTGGGATACATGGTGGTACCATTCACTGAGTTAAAGAGCAAATACGAGAAAGTAGAAGAGTGTGAGTTTGCTTTTAGATCTGAATTATTATTAACTAAACTAAATATACTGGGGACTCAGAATCTTGATTAGAAAAAAAAACACGTGTACAAACACACACACACACACACACACACACACACACACACACATTTGGTTCCATAAGGGTTTGGGGTACTTCCATCTCACTCTTAAAAACACCATCTATTGTTGGTGTAGCATTCTGGATTTTACCTTCTTTTGCTGTAACTTCAATCAGACTCTATAACTTAGATGACAAACCCGTGGAAAACCTTGAGCAGAAAGATGTTCAAAGGAATCCAGCACATCCGGGAGGCCAGAACAGGCCTACACACTGCACAGGAAATGATGAACCAGTGCCTTCGCCAAGCACACCACCCTCAGATGGTATCAGTCGCTAAGAAGGCCTTGAAGTCGCTCCAGAGGTGATGGTGGTAAGTCGAGAAGGTGGAGAAAACTGTGAGATGGAAGACGATGGAGAACTGGAGCTTAAATTAAAACCTGCAAAGTTTTTGCTGGAAAACAACTTTGCTGTACAGAATCTACCAACAAGCCTATGCAGATCTTTTGATCTAATCTAAGTTCATCAGTTGAATTTGGCCCCTTGTAATTAGGCCTCATTCTGCCTCTTGTGGCCCCTTTTCAGGTTGGATATTTCCGTGGATGTGTTCACTCCCTTTGACTCAGTCATGCCAAACTTTGAAGTCGAGTCTAATGAAAATACCAACAACAGGAAGAAGCTGTAGGCAAATGTTTATTAGCGTAGTCCTCATGAAAGTGATAAATTAGAAAACTCCCTCCATGTCAGGAACTTACACTCGTTGCATGAAGAGTATTAATTTTGATCATTTTGAAAGCCATGCTGCAACGTGGAAAAATGCTAGATTATTCCCTTTATTGAGCAGCCACCACATGAGGCTGTGTGCCAGTTTAAACACAAAATATGCTAAGATGTAGAGACGGAACCACAGAGATGGTAAATAATCTTCACAAGGTCACACAGTAAAAGAGAGCTGGGATTTGAACCCAGGACTCTCTTTCTATGAAGCCCAATCATTCATCTGTTCATATATTCAATCAAGAGATATTTGTGAGTCCTTACTATATGCCAAGAACTGTGCTAAGCCATTCTCTTTTGCTGACATTATACCCTGTAAAAAGAAAAAGAAAAATATGTGTTTTCATGCTATGATAAAACTTCTTAATAGATAATTATAACAAGAAGAGCAAAACTAAGATGTTTCAGGTGTGACTTACAGTTTCTAGAAATTCAATATTCTCTGTTCTCCATCTTTGAGATTTCTCTAGAATGCTCTTCCCTATTTCCAGTAGCTCCAACTGACATCTCGCTTTGCTAACTCCCTTTGCCATGTGATTCACACCTTAACACCTTAACACCTTCAGAGTACTGATAGCCAACACTACATATCCACTCTATGGTCTACACTTTCACATGTACTACAGACACACACACACACAAATATATGTTTTCTCTTCCTTCAAGACTGTAAGTACCTCCTCTACTAAGAGAGTTATGGAGGCCGAGACTTCTCTTAGTGAAATATTTCACACTGCTATCACTTCACCAAAGAGGTCCCTATATTCAAAATAGAAAATGTGCATCTTTTTTACATTTTTTAACTCAGCAGCTTCAGGCCCATGAAGACTTGAAAACTGACTGTTTAAAAACATTTAATTATTTCAGTAGACTATGAATATCTGTATGAGTAAGAATGATCTTGGTTATGCTGTAATAACAAATCTCCCCAAACTCTCAGTGTCTTCAAACAACAAAGGTTTGTATTTTGCCAATGCTGCCGGTGATGTTTAGGCCACTGGAGCTCTGCTCCACACCATGTTTACTCAGAGACCCAGGCCTGCCCTGTGTCTGCATATTCCTCTAAGCACTTCGGATGGTTCTTTCCCCGGACTTTGATGAAGAACATTGATGGTTACCACAGTATTATTGTCATCATTAAATGTCTTGTCCAAATTCAACCATTTTAATCATGCATGTTAGTCAGCCTGGGCTGCCATAACACAATTCCACAGACAAGGTGGCTTAAACAACTGTCATTTATTTTCTTTCACTTCTGGAGGCTGGAAGTCCAAGATCAAGGCAGGAGCAAGGTTGGATTCTGTTAACACCTCTTGTCATTGCTCGCAGACAGCTGGGCCCTCACATGGCTGTTTGTTTATGTGCACACAAAGGGGCCGTGTTGTAGAGGAAGAACTCTATGGGTTTTCCTCTTCTAAGGTTGACAGTCCTATTGGATTATGGCCTAACTTTTATGATTTTATGTAACCTGAAATCATTATTAACTATCTTCTTGCAGGCCCTATCTCCAAATAGTGTCATGTTGGGGTAAAAGCTTCAATGTGTCAATTTTGAGGGTGATAAAATTCACTTCATAGTACCACAGAAGAGCCAGGATTTGAACTGAGGGCTCTCTGTCAGGAGTCTATGCTCCTTCTGCTCAACCTCATTGCATCTGCTTTCCAGAAAGAATTTCCTACATGTTCTTTGGGTTCTTAGCAATCTAAGCAATTATTCCCAGCGGGGCTTGTAGCTTGCTGGTCTTCAGTCTCTCACCCAGTTCAGGTGCACACTTTCTAGAGGTCATGACTATTTCCCCTTTCTTCTTCCAAAAAAGAACCTACTGTGTTTCTTTCAGTACTGAAGGTGTTAGTATGACCAACATGAAAAACTCACAGTCCTAGCTTTTCAGAGTTTCATTTTCTAGTGCTGGCGAATCTTCTAGAGCTGTCAATGACACAGCCTGCTGTGGCATGCGTTCCACAAATTCACCAGTATCGTCTATTGGAATAGTCAGTAAAAACAGAAAACAATCCCCAAAGCCATGTAATAAGCACTGTCAAATGATCTCTCCCATGAGTCTTTGGGAAGTGAAATTAGGAAGACCAAAATGGCATGTGTGAGAGTAACCGTACCTAGAAGGAGTCAGGCCTATTGTGGTGGACCTAATGTGGTCAACGTGAGCCAGAACGCCCAGCTGGACTGAGTTGGTGTGATGCTGGGCGTACGAGATCCACCTGAGGGTTGTTGCTGACGCAACATAAGGCAGAGTGGGAGCCGTAGCTAGTTGGCGGGCTGTTTCCCAGGAGAAGCTCTGCTGCGGCTGGTTCTTCTGAAAGGAACTCGGCTGTCCTTGTCAAGGAAGGAGCTTGGGGCCTTGCTGTCGTCGAGGATGGCTGCTGTTGCTTTGGGGGAGCTCTGGTTGTCATCTCTGCTGCGATCATTGAATCCTGGTTCCAGGGAAGATCTCTTTTCAGCCATCATGTGCAGACACGGACATATATGGGACAGTGCTATGGGCTTCCAGCCCTCAATTGGATCTTTTGGGTCTCCAGTGCCTAGATGGACATTCGGCACCTACTGCATTTGGCTTCTGGGTGAGTATTGTAATCTGTAAATGTCCCCTATTAAATCTGCTCTCTTATGACCATTGGCTCTCTTAAAATCTAACTAAGACACCTATAAATAAAAGCTCTCGCACAAATTTAGCTAAGATGCCTGAGACTGGTAAACCTGTACTTTTTAAAAATAGGAAACCTGAAAGTTCAGCAACTACAGTGTGTACTAGTGGGTTGGAGAGGGCTGCTAACAGAAGGTAGATGATTTGAGTGGGATTTCAAAGGGGGAAGTATTGCTGATATTACTCTATTGCGTGAGATGTAGTAATTTCAACAGCACTAGAGAGACAGCCTGGGAAAAGGAAGGCTCTGGGAGACTAATTGGTTTGCGCAGCTCCCAGAAAAATGGACAGGCCACACTGAGCTTTCATCCCAAGCCTGTCTTACCTCAAAGCCCAGAACCCACGAGTGTTCTATGCAGCCGCCTGTAGCCCAGGCCCCCATCGGGACCCCCAGCAGACAACAGCACACTGAGGGTGCTCCACGCGGAGAGGCTGATCTCTGGTTCTCCAGCTGCCACCTTGTACTGTTTGAAACTAAGACTACATCTGTATTATTGCCTTTCAAGTGCTGCTCTAGATCTCTGAAGATAAACATCACAGACAAATTTATGACTCTCCATTTACCAGTCAGTCTTTTGAAATTTCCCAGTTTAGGGATGAACACGCTAGATTGTGTGCCCCTTTCAGGCCCTACCCCACCCTGCTCTTGGCCCGCAGCCACAGGGAGAGGTGCCACATCAAGTTTTCAACAGGATGACAGGGTAGTCCGTCTTGCTAGAGGTTTTATTTATTTATTTTTATAAAATTAATATAGCCACAACTTCATTCAATTTTGAGTTTCTGGACATCAATAGACGAGTGATGTACTTTAAAAAAGTTTCTCAGGGCTCCAAATGAGTCAAGAGGCCTTTGCTTTTTAAAATGAAATCTAGTCATATTATTAAGGTGACTTTCTGTAAAAGAGTGGAAAGATAAACAATAGGCTGAGGGAAAATATTTTCAAAAAGAAATACACACGTGTATATATGATAAGAGATTGATGTCTACAACGCTCCAAATTCAACAATAAGAGAACAACCCATTTTTTAAAGGTAAAGACTAGAACAGACCGAAATACATACATATATATATATAGAGAAAGAGAGAGATGACAAGCACATGAAATGATGTTCATCATCTTTGGAAAATGTGGGTTAAACCACAGTGAGAGAACAATACACACTTATTAGAATGACTTGAAACACAAAAACCCGCACACAAAACTGATCTCCCTAATGCTGGTGAGAAAGTGGAGAAACTGGGACTCTCATACAATTGAGTGGGAATGTAAAATGGAACAAGTGCTTTGGAAAAGAATTTTGCAGTTTTTTTTTTTTTTATAAAAGAAATAAACATCTCCTGTATGATCCAGACATTCCACTCCTGGGTCTTTGTTCATGAGAAACAAAAGCATATGTTCATCTAAAGACTTATGCACAAATATTTGCAGCAGTTTTATTCATAATATTCCTACAAAGGAAATAGCCCAAAGGTTCATTGATAGGTAAACAAATAAGCCGATTATGGTATATCCATACAACGGAATACTACTACTCAACTACTCAAAAAGGAATGAGTCTAAAACACGGATAAGCCAGGTATGTACACTTGTAATCCCAGCACTATGGAAGGCTCAAGTCTAGCCTGGGCAATTTAGCAAGATCTTGTCTCAAAATAAAAAATAAAAAAGGGCTGGGGATGTAACTCAGTGTGAAGCCTTTGGGTTCCATCCTAGTACTAAACAACAACAATAAAATATAACCTTAGATAAAGCTCAAAATAATGATGTTTAGTGAAAGGTGCCAGACCAGAAAAAGAGTATATAAGTTTATATGATACTTTCGTAAAATTATAGAATGTACAAACTATTCTTTAGTGGTGGTAAACCTAACCAGTGGTTGCCTGGTGATGGAAGAGAGATGTGCAGAGAAGGGCTAGAGGAAGAGATTACAAAAGGGCAAAATGAAACTAACTTTTACGTATTGTATATTTTTATTATCTTGATGTGATAATAGTTTCACAGATACACCTTTGTGTCAGAAATTGTGCACATTAAATATGTACAGTTTATTAAATACTGTATGTCAATGATACTTCATAAAGCTATTCTGAAAGAATAGAGAGAAGGGAGTTCTGTGGATGATTTCAGTGATTCTTCCTGAAAAGTTTGGCCAGCCCACCATCAGGGGGTTGGTGGGAACAAAGAAGACACTTCTGCTAAGCACTTGCAATCTAGCGTTCGTCAAAGGGACAATGGAAAATAGAGGATGTACACACACAAAACAACGTATAATTATCTAAAGTACTGTACAGGTCATTTGTAAAATACCAAGCCAATGCTTCATTTTCACATTTGAGATTAAGATTTATTCTCCTATGAAATTATGAAATTGCTGTTATTTCCTGGCAGCCAACATATGTGATTGTTTTAACTTGTCTGTGAAAGGAGCATCATTCTTTGGGTATTTATTTGTTTACTTAGGGCCAATGTCTCGCTGTGTTGTCCAGGCTGGTCTCACTCCTGGGCTCAAGTGACCCTCCTGCCGAATAGCTGGGACCACAGCTCTGCACCACTGCACCCAGCTAGGGGGCATCATTCTTCAGCTAAGTGGCTCTAGGACTTGTGGCTTTCATGTATTCATTTCATGTTTTCATTTTAACAATTTCTCGACCATCTACTGTTGGTCTATTCCTGACAAAGTTGTGGATATTGGAGTGATTGGGATGAGCCAGGATTCCTTCATCTTCCGAGCTCAGTGTCAAGACTCTCAGTTTATTACAAATTACAACCCTGCTGTGGAATGCCCGGGCTTCAGGTATTGTGTATGGTGGAAGATAGACCAGATCAGTGTTTTCCAGGCCATAAATCACAGACTGTAAGTGGGTTATGAGATCAATATAGCGGATTGATGTCAGCATTTTAATACATATTTCATGTGTGTGTGTACTGAATTGTGACATAAAACATATTTCCTACTCTAGATATGATAAAAATGTTTTAGTAGTACTGGCTAAATGAACTCTTAGTTTCTTCGACTCTATCGTTCTAAAGATTTCTGATAATGAATGCCTCCTTCCAAATACCCAGAGATTATATTATTTCTTTCATGGTCTGAGCCCAAATTTTCCTGGATGTTACGGACATCACTTAACTAGATGTCTCCACAAAGTCTCATGCACTCATAGGTGGGGCTCTTGGGAGGCATCCGGTCATGGAGGTATGACGTTCATCATGGATTAGACCACTGATGAGTTTATAGCTAAGTGTGACAGTTGGGAGGTGAAGCCTGGTCAAGGTAGCTAGGTCCCTGGGGGTGTGACCTGGAAGGGTCTATCTCCCTCACTCTTCCTTTTATTGTTCTGCTTCCTGCTGCCATGCCATGAGCTGCTTCTGCCGTGCCACCCTGCCTTAGAGCCAGTGACTATGGACTGAAACCTCTATGAACCGTAAGCCAAATAAACATTTCCTCCCGTAAGTTATAGATGTCAGGTATTGTATCCCAGGGATGAGAAACTAACTAAGGCAGTTAGATTCAGTTTTGGTCTTTCAGTGTATTCTGTATTTCTACTGCAATTTAGCAGTATAATCTCTTTCTTTTTTCTTTCTCTCTTTCTTTTGTCTTCCTTTCTTCTTTTTCTAAAAAAATTTTTTACGGTACTGGCGATTGAACTCAGGGCCTTCACACTGAGCTACATTCCCAGGCCTTTTTTTTTTTTTTTTGAGACAGGATCTCACTAAGCTGCTAAGTTACCCAGGCTGGGTACAAACTTGCAATCTTCCTGCATCAGCCTCCCAGAATGCTGGGATTACAGGTGAGTGCCACCATGTCTGGCCACAGCATAATCCTTTTTTTTTTGTTTTGTTTTGTTTTGTTTTTTTCTGGTGCGCGAGATCGAACTCAGGGCTTTGCATTTGCTAGGCAAGCACTCTAACCACTGAGCTAAATCCCCAGTCCCCACAATATAATCTTTTAAGGGTAATTCTTTGTGTCTTATCTGTCCTTTAAAAACTCTCTTGAACCTAGCCAGAGCTGCCCGGAGAAGGCTTTCAATGAAGGAGGTTTTATTTTTTAGAAGGACTTTGATTTAAGACCTTGCACATATATCGAGAGCCTACTACATGTAGGACAGATGCCTCCTACTATGTTCACTGTGCCAGGTGCTGTGAACACGAACAACTGGGCTGGCCTTTATGTGCAGCTCATTATTGGTACTTTGCATATATACAGAGGCTCTGCTTAGAGAGCAGAAGTCCAGGGAGCATCCTGGGGCTCAGCACAGATGACGTGAAGCCTTGTCTTTAAGGTACAGATGTATGTACTCAGGCAGAGGTGCTATCGCCTCTTGAAACTGAGCAGCTGGGCAGTGTCTGTTGCTCAGGCCGCGCACACACAGCCACCTCCCTCAGCCGGCAGGAGGGGAGACACTTGGTGTTCCCTCAGCACCCGGGCTTTCTTGCCTCTCACCTGGACTCTGGTTCCACGAGGACCCTGAAAGCAGACCACTCTGCAAGCAATTGGGCCACTGTGGAGAGAACAAGTAATACAAAGGGTCTCTTTAGTAGCCAGGACAGGAGAAAAGCACCTTTTCTGTCAGGAAGTGACAGATCTCCAGGCCAGGCGGGGACAGCAGAGGCAGCTGAGAGGCATGGTGCCCACTGTGTCAGCGCTTCAGGAAAAGGAAGTCAGCAGGGAGACGCTGGTCGCTAAGTTTGCTCCCGGGAAACAAGTTCCAGGGTGGAGGAGGTGACAAGACAAGTGGGCGCTGTGGTTGCAATTTATCTGCAAGGGACCTGGACTGAGAAAGGAACTAGACTTCCTAGAACCTCCTCCAGTCCCCAATCAGTCACAATCCCATCCTGACAACAGGGCTCCAGGACTGCGACACGTGCAGCTAGCTGACTGAGTTCAGTGTTACTTTACAGAACTCGAGGTGTGTGTGTGTGTGTGTGTGTGTGTGTGTGTTTGTTTGTTTTTTAGCTCAAACTTTCAATTTATTTCCACAAACAACTTTTGAGCCTGTGCTCTGAGTCAGACACAGGGCTGGGTAAAGAGGGTGTGGGTTGTTGAGTGCTCATCTCTAACGTGGGCATCTGCAAATATGTATTAAAGTCTCTGTTTTACCAGAGACAGAAACTGAGTCTTAAAATGGCAACAGAAATTGCCTGGTGTGCGTCTGTGTGCATAACCAGATGTCATGCTTCACCTCGCACAGCTACACATTAACTAGGCTCTGGGAGAAGAGGAGGGAGTGGCCTCCTCCGTGAGGTCTGGCAGGTTGCTGGATCTCTGTGTGGAGACAGAGAAACGCTCCACGCCACGGCCGCACCCCTCCATTCCTCTGATCTCACTCTTTCACCCTCAGTTTACCCATTCATGCATGGATGTGTAGGTTTCTAGGCACCATTCTAGCCCCAGGGGATACAGTGATACATAAGATGTATCGGCACTTTCATTGTGGTAAGGATGACAGAAAATAAAGATGTGTAAATACAAACGCACTGTAATTTCCGGTAGTAATAACTATCATGTGAGAACGGGACCAGGCATTGTTACTATTCCGGATCTCATATCGTTTGGTGGGTTCATAAATGTTCATGGTGTCCTCAGGTTTTGTAATGCATCTACTCTCTACACATGTCCATTGCTCAGTCCTTGAGCAAAATCTTAAGAAAAGATCAGGGTCTGGGTGGAATGTGATTATGGTGGGACGTGAGGGGTCTCTGATGAGGTCACCAGGGCAGGCTTCTCTGCAGACCTACATTTCGTCTGAAATCGGAACCATGAGAGGGAGCCTGGGGGCTAAAGACCTGGGAAAGGGGTGAGAAGGGGCCCTGATGTGGAGGCAGCAGGGACAGGGATGGCCATGGCCCTGCAGGGATGGCGTCTGCCAGCTACAGGGACAGCAAGAAGTGAGAGGCGAGTGACTGGGCCAAGTGAGTGAAGGGAGAAGTGAAGAAGGAGGGAGATGAGGCGGGCAGGTCAGACCTCGGGGCACACCATGTCCAAATTGTTCTAGGTGTGACGGGAAGTGGATTTCGTTGTGAAAAGTTTAGTCTCTCAGGGGTTCCAAAAAGATTACAGGGTCCCTGTTACCTTCTTGCTCCTGCCAGGGTCGGGCGTTATGTAGATGTGCCACAACATAGCCTGGGTGCCTCCTTCCAGATTCGTCAACTCCCCAGAGCTGGGTGTTTGTTTTTATAGGGCAGTGAAGCAGAACAAGGCAAGCTTTCACTTTAGGCCACTTTTCCAGGTGACGATCAAATCCACTTAGCTAATAAGTTTCAAATTTAAATATGACCACGAAGCCATCCCCTAGTGACTTGTTTTATAGCATATCAATCTCTTTCCTTAATTAAGCAAATAATATCACTCCTGTCATCTTTCCTGAGCACACTTTTCTATTCCTTTCTGCTTTACAGCACCCCCCCCCCCCAGTATTTCCTGTTGGGGACAGAAGGGAGAAAGGCTGTCACCTCCCAGCTCACCTGTCATCTTCCCAGCTGGAAACTCCACCTGCTTCCTTCTGCCCCAGCAGGAAGGTGTCAATTAGGTTCACCCAATTATGTCCTGCTTGTTTAAGGTTGTAGTGGTGATTCACTGATTTTTTTTTTTCCCTAACTTGGAATTAAAGCCATGTACTTACTATCAAAGTTTTTTTAGATAGTAGACAAATGTTTTAAAAACCAGAACCGATGTAGAAGGATCTTACATACAGCACCGAAAAAATAAGCAGCAAAAAGCAGATAAATGGATTTCATTAAAACGTAAAAACTTCTGTGCTGCAAATGTTATCATTAATAAAGTAAAAAGATAACTCGTGGAATGGGAGAAATTATTCACAAGTTGTATTGCTGATAAGGGATTTGTACCGAAAGTATATAAAGGCTTTTCACAACTCATCATAAGGCAGATGATTTAATTTTAAAATGAGCAAAGGATTTGGGTAGACGTTTTTCCCAAGAAAATACACAAGTGGTTAATAAGCACATGAAAGGATGTTCTATATTATTAGTCATTAGAGAAATGCAAATCGAAACCACCATAAGATAACACTCCATATCCACTTGGATGACAATATCCCAAGGGAGAGATGACAACAAGTGTTGGGGAGGGTGTGTTGACACTGGGACATTTGGTCCCTGCTGGCGGGATTGGAAAATGGTGCAGCTCCTTTGCAAAATGCTTAAAGTGAGCAGAGGACCCAGCAGCTCCACTCCTAGGTCCATACCCAAGAGACGTGGAAACACATGTCCACGCAGACACTCATACATGAAATGTTCATAGAGTCAGCTTTCATAATAGCTAAGAAGTGGACATAACCCAATGTCTATCAACAGAATGATTGGATATATACAGTGTGTTTTATTCGTAAAAATGGAATATTATTCAGCAACATAAAGAAGTGAGTTACTGATTCATGGTAAAATATGGATAAACTTGGAAAATATGTTAAATGAAAGAAGCCAGTCACGAAAGACATTACATGGTTTCTTTTTCCTTTTTTCTTTCTTTCTTTCTTTCTTTCTTTCTTTCTTTCTTTCTTTCTTTCTTTCTTTCTTTCTTTCTTTTTTTGTTTGTTTTTGTGTTCCAGTGCTGGGGATCAAACTCAGGGCCTCACACATACCAGGCAATTACTCTAGCACTGAACTACATCCCCAGCACTATATTATGTGATTCCTTTTATTACTCTTAATTATTTACTATTATTACTATTTTTGCAGCACTGGGGATTGAACCCAGGATCTTCACACTGAGCTACATTCCCAGCCCTTTTTAATTTTTTTTTTTTCTTTGAGACAGTGTTTTGCTAAATTGCCCAGGCTGGGTTTGAACTTGCGATCCTCCTGCCTCAGGCTCCCAGAATGCTGGGATTACAGGCGCGAGTCACCACACCCAGCTCATATGATTTCTTTTATATGAACTGCCCAGAATAGGCAAATCTACAGAACTAGATAACGTTTGCTTACACTAGGGGGAGAGGCTTGATAGGGGGGATTTTTAAAAGAGGGATGAAAATGTTCTAAAATTAGATTGTGGCAATGGTTATACAACCCTGGGGGTATCCTTAAAAACAAAAACACGGAATTGTATACTTTAAGTGAGTGAATTAAACAGTATGTGAATTATAGCTTAATAAAGCTGTTTAAGGCAGCGGGCTTTTGATCCATGAGCACATTAATCAATATTGTTAGAGTTTTCCATTTAAAATAAATATTGCCCAAATTCTTGGCACAATAGGCAGGTCAGGCAGAGAAAACTCCTTGAATGGGAAGTGTAGCAATGATCGTAATACCAGTCACATTATTAACTGTCTTATGACCGATACGATCTTTATGGTTAGCGAAGCACTTTCACATTTACTCAATGAAATCTTTCCACTCACTTGAATTCCATGAGGGAGGCAACGTTACACACATCTCAGACATGAGGGAACAGAGGTTCAGAAAGTTTAAAGGCAGGTGAGATCATTGGATTGTCAATGCTGGGCTGGAAAGTCCACCTGCTTCCAAACCTGTCACTCCCTAAAGCCTGAGAGAGCAGGGGCCGTGTCCTGTCTTGTTCCCAGTGGCAGCTAGTGCCTGGCGGAGTGGCTGAATGGATGAGTGAGTGCTAACCTGCCAGTCTGAACTCTGGAATCTGTACTGCGAAGCGTGTACAGAGGGCTCCAGCTCCCTGAGGGAAAGTGGGGAGAGAAGGGGAACCCTGGGGTGCAGCACTGTGGATACTGGCTGGCAGCCCGGGTTCCAGAGGCCACGGCCTTGTTCCTTCTCCATATGAGGTGAGCAAGCTGGGACTGTAGTAGAGCAGAAGGCTTCCCATTTCTGGGGACCTTGTGCATTTTCCACAGCCAACTCGTGCCCTGGTGAAACTTTTCTCCCGGCACCCAGATCGCCTCTGCCCCCTTCCCAGACTCCCGCCATCTTGAATGCTTCGTGCACATTTGCACTCCTGAGAGAAGCCACACCCCCAACACAGAAGCTTTCCCACAGCCAGTCTGTGCTGACACGGGGTTGCTCAAGAGGGTGTTGAAGCAGGGGCTCCCGAAGGGGACACACTCTCACACAGCTGTGAGTGTCTTTAACAGTGGACCTGAAGGGACAGAGATGGCTTGTTTGCTGGTTGCATGGAGGCCAAACGCTTCTGAGCTGGCTGTTGGTTGAGTTTGGTTGGCTATGGTTTGGATGGATGTAAAATAAGCTAAAATGCATTGTTTGCTGAGATTTTCCCGTCTCCTTGGACCAGAAATTGAGGAGCTTTTGGAAAGAGCCTTGGATTTGGAATCACAAAGACCTGGATACAAAACTTGGTTTTGCCATTTACCTCAGTGTCCTCTTTGAGCTTAAGACCCTATTCTACCACAGACAAAGCTCACAGGGTTTTAGTACGAGAAGGTCTATAGCTGGTAAATGGGAGAGCTTGGCCTTGAACCCAGGACTCTTGACTCTGGCCATGATGTCTGGGATCATCTCCTGCAGGGCTGCAGCTAGCAAGGAGGGGAGGAACAGAGGAGGCTGTGTCTCCACCCACGCCCATGCCTTAGTGAGGGTTCATGACTTAGCAGAGCTCCTGTGCCACAGCCTTGGTCAGGCAGAGGCTGACTGAGGGCTCTGGATGTCGCAGAGACGCTGCTCAGATAAACCTTCTGCCCAAGTGCATCCTTGGCCTGGCTCCTTCCTCAGCTCTCCTGTTTCACAACCCCGGCTGCATTCGGGTCGCTCCAGGAAGAGATGGGCCAGAAATAAGGAGCCTGTTCCCCCAACATGGCCAGTTTGGAGTATGTAGGTCCAAACACTTTGTTCCTTTGGTCATTCTCTGGAAAGCCATGTGGGTCTGTATGACTCAGTTTCCCTTTTCCAGACAGGTCCAAGGCAGGGCCTGGTCATGCCCTCTGGGGACTGCGGTGGTCCTACCTTCAGAATCAGGCAGCCCCCCACTTGGTCCTGGTCTTCCCAATTATGTCTGTGTGACCCTCAGACGTGCACTTAGTCTCTCCACATTTCACTTTCCATTTTCTATAAAGGAAGGACAATGGCGCCTCCTCTTTCTAGGGCCACAAGGATTCCAGCTGGTGTGGCGATGTGCCTGGCACTCAACTTCCAATAAGTGGCAATTTCTCCCTTCTGGTCCTCAGCCCTTTCTTTCTGCCCACACCCAGCTTTATTGAGATATAAGTGCTGAATAAAAATTGCATAAATTTAAGGTGCTTGCTGTTTTGATATATGTATACATTGTGAAATGATTGCCCCAATCAAACTAATTAACATATCCATCACCTCACAGAGTTAGTTTTTTGGGCGTGGGGTGAGAACTCCTAAGAGCCAGTCTCTTAACAAAATTCAAGTAACAACACATTATTATTAACTAAAGTCACTATGCTGTAGGATAGAGCTCCAGCTCTTATTCATCATGCACAACTGAAACTTTGTACCTTTTGATCAACATCTTCTCACCCCTCTGTCTCTGCCTCCTGCAACCAACACTCTCTGCTTTTGCTAATTTGATGATATTTCAAAAACAGTACCTCTGAGTGAGATCATGCAGCATTTCCCTCTCTGTGTCTGGTTTATTTCACGTGACATCATGTTCTATGGGTACATTCACATTGTCACAAATAGCAGATGCCCTTTGTAAAAGTTGAAGAATATTTCACTCTGTGTGAGGTATGTGTGTGTGTGTGTGTGTGTGTGTGTGTGTGTATGGAGGGCCCCTCACTTATTACTATGCTTTCACATGATTTTTCAACTTTTCAACGGGGCAAGAGTGATACCAACTTAGTAGACACTGTATTTTGCATTCTTTGTTTTGCTCTTTTTCTGGGCTAGTGATACACAGCTTAATCCTCTCTCAGATCTTGGGTAGTGACAAAGACCTGCAGCTCTGTCAGCCACAAAATCACAGCGGAAATCAGCAAGCCTCTACCATGTGTTGCTAAGCTGTGATGCTCAGTGGGGTGGGTGAATTAAATGTGTTTTCAACTTACAGTGGGTTTCTTGGGACATAATTCACTTTGGTGTGATCCCACCTGTCTGTGCTCTGACCTCTTTCTTGATGGGACTTTCACTTAAAGAAGGAAACAAACTTTAAAGTGTGAACCCAACATAGCTTGTTCAGACCTAGGGAATGTGGGAAGGATGTAACCATGTCTTGGGTGAGTCTTAAAGGGAGAAAGAAGACAGGAATTTCTGAGATATTAAAGACAAGGAGAGAAAAGATAAGACGGGGATGCAATTATAAGTATAACAATGGCAGTAATGATAACCACAGTGTCCTTTTATTTTATTTTGTAGTACAGTACTAGGAATCAAATCTACAGACTCATGCGTGCTAGGTGAGTCTTCATCACTGAGCCATGTCCTCAGAACCTTTTACTTTAGTTTGAGACAGGATCTTGCTAAGTTGCCCAGGACAGCCTCGAACTTGCAATCACCCGGCCTCAGCCTCCTGAGTAGCTGGGATTACAGGCATGTACCACCACAATGTCTCATGTAATTGAAAAGTTCCTAGTTCAATGCGAGACACCATGCTAGGCACTTTGCATGTTGCTTAGTTTATCACTCTCCTTATTGCCACCCCCATTTTACAGGGCAAGCAGTCAGCTGACAGATTTCACAACAAGCCGGTGACAGAGCTGAACCTGCTGTCACTCCCATGCTCTGGGCAAGGCTGTGAGAAGCGAGGAAGAGGGATCCTGGAGTGGCCCGTCCCTGGGACTCCTGGGGAGTTCAGATCCTCTCTGGTTCTAGAATCTGGTTGAGATGGGAAGTGCAGCCCCCCACCTCAGCTTGAGAACTGCCTTTCCTGTCAGACAACTTCTCTGAGCGGGGCCGCATGGCCTGGCCTGTCTGCAGCCTCCGCTCCCAGCACAGCCCATCCACGGGTGTCGCTCTGTCAGCGGAAATGAGGACATCACACTCTACCCGTTGCCTCGTTGAGTCCCCGAGGTGAACGGCGCCGTGATATGTGCGGTGCTCACCACAGCTGACCCCTTCCCATCCACCATCTGGAGACCAGGCCACCCTGGACTCTCAGCTCTTCCTCGCCACCGTCACCTACTGGGTCACCAAGTCTGGCCAGTTCCACCCATAAGGCTGACCTCACCTGGTGCTCTAGCTCCTTCCCCACGATCTTGACCGGGACCTTGATCTCTCGCATGCAGCTTGACTTGCACTAAGGCCTTCCGCTGAGAGATTTCTGTGTTTAAGCCTGCTGAGCACAGACTGAGACTGGTGAGACGGAGCCAAAATAACCCTCTCCTCCTTTAAATTGCCAGTTTTGGGCATTTTGTTCCAGCAACGAGGAAAATGACTTAGACATAGTCGGAGAGAGGGAAGGGATGGAAGGTCAGCTTCCAGGGGAGCAACACCTACTCGTACATAGTTCCCAGTGGGTCACCTGTCTCTGGCTTTATTCAGAAGTACACATGTACCCTTTATGCACACAGCCAACAAAACCCCAAGTCCAGTGTGGGAAGCAAGCCAAGCGCCATCTATTATTCTTGTCCCAGGGGTTAGCGACAGCAGGGGGAATTCAGGTCCACCATCACTCCAGCCTTCCAGGTAGGCCATGGATGACGGGCAGGAGAGGAAGTGGGGAGGAGACTGGGGTCCAACCTGGCATTGATACAAGGTGGAGAGTCGCTGAGAAAAGGCCACAAATCTGGGCACGTCTGGTCAGTGAGAACTTGTAGGAGCAGGGTCAGTGGGAGAAGGGATCCAAATGGTGGGTGGCAAGCAGGGGGGTGGTGGGCAAGGAGGTAGAGGCCAGAATAGACTCCTTGTTGGAGAAATCGGTAAGCGAGGAAAAGAACGAGGAGGCCCTGGGAGAGGTTGCCTGCCTACCTCTCCCCTCTCCTTCTTCTCTGCCTGGCCTCTCCCCCCACTTCCCCTTCTCAGCCCCTGTCTCTGCTTCTGTCTCTCCACCATTTTCCAGGGATTCCCTCTGTTCCCAGGTCTCTTACTCCATGCCGTCTCTTCCTTTTCCTCTTTTTACCTCTTCTTCTACGCATTGGTCTATATCTAACAATCTAAGACATTTGTAGGACGAGCTTTACATATTGAATATAGTTTTTTTTTGTTTAGTTTTGTTTTTTTAATTTTTTTTTTTTTACCAAGAACATGTATTGGTGCATTGTATACATAATGATCATATTCAACATGGTTATTTTATACCTGTACCTGATATATCTTGGTTTTCCCCCTCTTCCCCTCCCTTTCCTTCTGTTCCTCCAACCTTCCCTATTTGCATCAGGTTTATTTACACTTTTCCATTTTTTCCCTTTCTTCTTTCTCTTCTTTTCCCCTTCTTTCTTTTCCCCCTTCTCCCTATCTAGTTCTCCTCTCTTTTGAATACTATCCTTTTTTTTTACATATATCTGTTATACCTCTTTGTCCTTATTTACACTTATGGCTTCTCATATCAGAGAAACAGTATGATGTATACTCATGAGTGTCTGATTTATTTTACTTGAGAGTATGTTCTCAAGGTGCATCCACTTACCTACAAATGACTCTAGTTTATCCTTTTTTTATGGCAGAGTAGTACTACTTTATGTAGAAAAACCACATCTTCTTTAGCCATTCACCAGTTGTTGGGCATTTAGGTCGTTTCCAAGACTTGGCTATTACAAGTTATGCTGCTATGAACATGGTTGTGCATGTATTGCTGTGGTATGATGATTTTAATTCTTCTGGGAAGATACCAAGCAGAGGAATAGCTGAGTCAAATGGAACCTCTAGTTGTAGTTTTCTGAACTTCTTGTTTTTAATTTAAAAGCAGAAGAACTAAAATGCTTTTCTTCCTGTCTCAAAAAGCCGCCTCTCTGTTACAGAGACGTGCCCTGGGAACATTATCCCAGATGAGTTTGCCGGGTGCACCACAGGCTCACAGAGAAGGCGGGCTCCTCGCTCCTCTGGGCCAGACCCCGAGAGAGGGAGATTTCTGCCTGTGGCGGGAGGAGAGAGCTGCTCCTCTTGCTTTCCTTCCAAGGCAGACAGGCTCTTCTCTGAGATGAGGTCACCCAGCATGCCCAGCAAGGTGCTAAAAAATAATTGCCCTCGATGAAGACATACAAACAAATCATCCTCTTGGCAGCAAAAATGTGAGTGTGCTGGCAAAAAAGTGCAGGCGAAGTAGTCTTCCAGCTCCTGAGCTCTGAACACGGCTGTGCGTGGACCCGCCCAGTGCGTCGGGGACACTGCTTCTCTGTGGAGGGGGCCACCCTTCAGGCAGCTCTGCCACCTGAAATGTACTCTTGGGCCGGAAATGGAGACCACCGTGTAGCGTCCTCTCCTGTGAAAGCACACTCTCAATGTGTGGGTCCCAGACCCCCTCTTGGTGGGGACGCAGAGGGTGCTGCTGCAATGGAGTATCCCACCTTTCCTTCATCCTCTACTTTTGTTTGTTTATTTTCTGCTTTTGTGTTTTTGTGTACATGCTGGGGATCGAACCCTGGGCCTCATGCATGCCAAACTTGTGCTCTACCGCTGAGCTGCACCCCGCTCCTATCCCTTACCCTCTGCAAACCCTGGGAGCTATGGGTGTGGCTTTGCTGGAGGGACAGCCCCTTCCCTCGGGCCACGCCCACCCCAGTCCAGGGCATTTTAGGAAGCGCGCCCCAGATAAGATCAACCCTGGCCAGGTGCGTAGGTTCCTGCAGTCTGGGGCAAGCAGCGGAAGAGCCGCCCACCGAAATCCAGATGCGCCAGAAAGGAGGAAGGAGCAGTGCCGTCTCCCGTGCCTGTCTCTGGTGTGGCAGGCATTTTGCTGGCTTTATCAATATTAAATAATGAGTCACTCACCGTCTTGACCCAGCTGACAGATAAGCGGTGTCCTGTCATCTGACAAGAGAAAATAAATGTGTAGGTTTGACTTCGCATTTATTTCCTAGGATCCAAATCTTTCATCAGTGAGAAGTCTAGCTGACTTCCTTCCAAAAGTCCTGAGACAATGGTTGGCACGTTGGGGTGGCCCGCAGACCACGGCAAGCCAGCTCGCAGGGCTGTAGGGGTGGGGTAGGGCGGGGCGGGGGAGTGCCCCCAGGGAGGTCAGCTGCAACAAGGGCCTGGAGCGCTGGGGACTAAGTTGCAGGGCAAGATCCTGTTAAGAGTGGGGACAGAGGGAAGGAGGAGCATGCCACAGAACGGGAAGGAAAGGCAGAGAAGAGGAAACCCTCCCCACACTTTCCTGGGCACCTGCTTCTTTAACTACTTCCTGTCCACACGGTCAGCTGGGGACCGACTTGGGAAAGCTGCTCCAGCCAGGCCGGGGCTGGGCCCTCACCCTTCCACACAGCTCAGGGAGAAGGGCAGTGTTCCTCTGCAGGGAACAAGGGACCGGGTTCTTCAGCTGCCGGCTCCCGTGAGTTGCTGGCGGCAAGCTGCTCCTGGGGAAAGGGAGGGTGCTGGTTCCAGGTGTGCTGCACAGCTGGAGGAGGCCCACAGACGCACGACTAGGGGCTGCAGGCGGAAGCAGAGATGGACGCAGAGATGGAAGGAAGGGCAGGGGGTGACAGGTGGGCTGTCCACAACCTCCACCAAAGTGACTGTGGCATGTAAGTGGCCTGGAGTTGGCATTGAGTCCCCAGTCGTGTCAGAAGAAGCGAAACCACAGAGCACTTTGGACTCACTGATGTGATCATTTCAGGCTTTTAGTCAGGGCTTAGAAATGTCTCTGGTCTGCAGGGTCTCCAGTACAACAGAGGCCCAGGTGGGCAGGGAAGGAAAACAACAAACAACAACAAACAAAAAGAGACAGTCAAACCAAAGAGAATGGAAAGGACCAAGAGAGAAAGCAAAGCAAAATGTATATACCCCACAGAAAAGCAAGCACGAAATATCCACTCAGCAAACTCCCGGGAGACACGAAGTGGGTCACACAGGTGCTGTGGATGGGAAATGTTTGGGAAGGTGAGATAAGGAGCAACCTGGGACAGACAGGTTCCTGAGGGCCGGCGAAAGGATCGTAGGTGGCATTCAGCCCAGGACATTTATTGGGCTCTTTTCTTCCTCCCTCCTTCCAAACCTCCATCTTTCTTTCCTCCTTCCCTCTGTTTTTTAGCTAAATCCAAGAAGATGTGTTAAGATCTATTAAAAATAGAGTGACACCTTTGAAGTATCTGACAGGACACTGAACAATTAATGATAGAACTTGACAAGTAGCAATAGACTCACAACACATATGCGGGTAAGAAGTGGACAGCGGCATTTTGTCTCAGTGCTGTGACCAGTATGAAGGATGACACGGACCAGCAATGGATGCCAGGGATGCTGATCCCTGTGGGTCCTGTGTGGATCCACAGACATGGCGTAACCAGGAAGAAGGTCTGATTAGTTCAGCACTGTTAGCGTCACCCCTGTGTCCTTGTTTGAGGGGCGTTGGATTTCTTAGCATAAAATGATGTCGAATGCAACTCTCTGGTGACCCAAATTTTAAACAAAGAAACCTTAAAGTCAAAGACACAGGTACGAAGTAGCCACATATTCTGAAAGGAGATGCTATATCTACCCCTGCAGGACATCCCAAAGGCTGGGAAAGCAGATCAGCAACTACTAACACATCCCGGGTCATGCACAAAACAAAAAATGAGAAGGGGCCATTCAGGAGAGCCTTTGAGGTAAGACTTTCAGCTTAGCAGGAAGTGCTGTGTGTTTCTCTCCTTTCCTGTCACATCCAGTGAGGGGTGCAGAACCGAGACAGAAACAAAGCAGAGCTGTGGGGACAAGGTGATGTTTGCTCCCTGAGTACGGAAGTTTGCTTGAATGTGGAGCCTCATGCCTCATCCCAGCCTTGCTTCCTACTAAATCTGAAAGATGGGTTGCCCGAGGTCACTCGCTTAGGCAGGGTCAAGAGCATGAAGAGTAACAAGCCAAGTCCAGGGTGAAAGGAAGTAGGCTTTTCCTTTGGGGTAAACACACCCTGGGGAGATAACAAGCGTGGAGTTGGGACACAGCCAGAGCCGGTCACCTGCCAATTTGGAGGTAACAGGAAAGACTGCAGGGGGGGATTGTTGGGGGATGTTATTGAAGAGTTGTAAAATGTTGGCTAAAAGGTGTACCCCCACATCTAAGAACCCAAGAATCCTTAGAACCCACAATGGAACCTGCTGGGATTGGAGAAATTGTCCTGATACAAATCTGAGGGGTTCAGTCAGCCCCAAAGATAATAGAGAAGCATGATGGTGGCAGATGGGCAGCTTCCAAATTCCTCCTGGACAATGGGAAGCTGAGATTTAACCATCCACCGAGGTCATGGGTATGCAGATAGACCTGTGGGCAGAGGGACGGCAAAGAGACTTCAGCCTGGAGGAAGAGGACTCAGAGTTTGGGTCAGGAATGGGGCCTCATCCTTTGGCTGGTGTGCAGAGCAGGGCGCTGCTCTAGGAAGGAGGGGGCCATGCATGGGAGTGAAGGAGAGCAAACCCAGGCAGAGGCTCTGTCCCTGGGGTGAGGGAGCAAGTAAGGAAATAAGTAGGTGACATGTCATGTGATCAGGTATGGAGGATACAGAGGTGTATAGAACCACTTCCTGTCCAGTGGCTCCCAGGCCTGATCAGTATGAAGGGAGACACAGAGCAGGGGCATCAGAGCCTCCATCACTTGGGTCTGGACAAATCCAAAGCGTGGTAACGACTGCATCAAAGCTTGTCACATTGGAGGCCCCTGGCAAATGCCTTCTTTTCTTTGCATGAGCTCATGTGTGGAAATAGCATGCTGATTCTCAGTTTGAGAACCTGAGAAGGACAAGATGTGAGGCAATGAAGAGGCTATGTCTGCCACGATCCCAGAAGGAAATTCCTATGGAAGTCTGTTTTATCCCTACTCAAATCGTGAAGCCTGACTATGGCTGGTAGAGAAGAAATAAAGATGAGTAACAGCTTTCACACAGCCCAAGCCATCCCTGGTAACACAGAAAAGTCAAGGATATTTTTCTTATTGGGTTATTGCCTAAGACTTCCTTATTTTATGGTAGGGATGGCTGGTGGGATTAGAATAAAACAAAACAACAGTTACTAGATAGTGGGCAGTTACCTTATGCCATGTATAACAAAAAATCTGTAAGTTAGACACTATTACCACTTTTGCTGACAAAAAAACTGAAGCTCAGAAAGTTAATGATTAGATCAAGTTCACAGAGCTCATGTGTGGTAAATCCCGGGATTTAAACTCAGGCAAAAGTCTCTGCTGATGACCACCATGCAATGCTACTTTCTGCAGAAACTTCCAGGGGCTCATACCTAGCAGGTCGCTGTAATTATTTATTGAATGAATGACTCCATGAATAGACAGATGAAGATACTTTCCTAAAAGTATCACCGAGAACTCAGGCCCAGGAAGGTCCACGGTGCAATGAGTTAAGACAAAGACTGAATGTTGGGCTCCCTAATTACATCACAATTCACTAGAGGACATCTCAAGATGAGGTCAAAGCCACATGACTGCCGTCTGCTGGTAGGAAGGCCTGGCTGACCCTCCACGTTCTTTGGATATGACTGACCTTAGTGAACACGGGCCTGCTCTTTCTCAAAATCATCCGTGTTAGCTTCAAGAAGTTTCAAGTCTGGTCTTCGATGTTTCATATTGTTGAATATCAATGCTTAAACTGGGAACCACTACCAGGTGTAAGAAGCAAATTTCTGATTCTAGAATGGGCAAAGCAGGACAACCTGAAGTCTGAAGGATGCTTTCTCTTTCTAAATGTGAAGATCTTGGCCCCGACACAGCCTTTTAGAAACGGCGAGCGCCCAGGCATCCACAGCAGGGGGGAGCAATGGGCATACAGGAAGCGACTGAACCCTAGGGAGACAGAAAATCAGGACCCAGCCCCAAGAGCTCGTGCAGGGTCTGGGACTTAATGTGGGGGACAGACTATCGGATGATGTAATGGGTGTAGGACTTCAGGCAGAGGCCTGTGAAGCTCAGCCTTGGCACCATTACAACATGGTGGCCCAAGGGGAGAGGAGGGCTTAGCAGCAAATGTGCCCAACATTTGGAAGAGAAGAATGTACCAACGTTGAGTCCGGTTGTCACTGGGCCAGGGGATCGTGGAAACAAAGCCAAAGTCAGGGGCCATGTCCTGTCTGGGTTAGAATTAGTGCATGGACCTGCAGCCTGTTGCTGGGGCCTCCTGGGCTAGATAAGGGGAAGTGGGAAAATGCTTCTCCTGGGTGGTCCGTGTGCTCCTCACCACCTTTGGCTCACTTCATTTGGAGCGGGGCACAGCCAAGTCTCCCTTCAGAAGTCTGCTCCTGTGCGAGACAGTGCTCCACAGAGCTTGCTCTGCTCGACACGGTGGTGAGGCTGCCTCTCACTAGCTGTCTGCTGACTAGAGTCCCCATTCTCTCTGTGGACTCTATTGTGGGGCACATCATGGTACTGGGAAGAGGGTTTTACTGTTCCATAATTGGGAAGGTCACTTTCTTTTTGGAACTGGAGCTGAAAATAGCTTGCCGGTGACACAGACCATGGCCCCTAACACTTCCTCAACCCACCGGGCTAATGGCTCCATACCCGTTTACCACCTTCCCGCCCAGGACTGTGACGTCCCACCTGTGGTGCCACTGCTTTCTTTCAGCTTGCATCAGAGGGCAGGTTGCTTTCCTGGGTGTCCTTCCTACATCCTTTGCCAGGCAGTCTGGACTTGGTCCTTTTCTTTCTTCTTCCCACTGTCAAGGACCCAGGATGCTAGGAGCTCTGTATAGGTAGTAAACGTCAGAGAAAACCAAAAGTGTCCCAGTGCCAGACACTTCTGGATCCTCTTTCTTTGCCTTCTTTCATTCTTAGTTTCCCACACCACCATTCCTTATAATTTCCAGATTATTTGCTGAGGAACATACCGTCTGTTCCAGCTTCCTCCTCTCACCCGCTTTCACCTCCCTCTCTTCTTCCTTCTTTGCTCTCCTCATCACCCACACAAGAATCTCCGCTTAGCTGCAAGGTGGGCAGCACAGGTGAAAACACCCAGGGCAGGCAGCTGTGGGAGTGAAGGCCACAGTGAGGAGCTAAAGAATTTGCAAGGCCAGGATTTTTGTTTTGTTTCGTCTTACAACTAATTATTACATAACCTCATTAGCTGATTTGCTAATTCCAATATGATCAGCATGGGTAATTACAGGCTGTATTATTCAGGTTAGAACACAAGCATACAATCAAGTGTTGAGGCAGTTGCTCTGACTGAGACCTGTTCCTGACTCCGGGCAATTATTGGGCCCCCTTGGGCCACAGACTCCCTCCTGGGCTGGGGCCAGTGGGAGGGCACAGTCCCTTCTGGTTTGTGAATCGATGTCTAGTTGCAGAAGCATCCGTGTCATTGATAGATATCAAAGCACCCAGAGGAAGGACAAATACAATCTAAGACCCTGGGGAGTCTTAGGCCCCTGAACTCCGTGACCTGATGGCTTTAATCTTAGCAAAAATGCCTCTGGTGGTTAGGGGACTCTCAGCAGGGGATGGGGTTAAAGAACATGCAATTTAGGAAGCAACACCTGGAGCAGATCTTATATTGGGCCTGTGGCCTAGGCAGGACAGACACCTTGATTTTATCTCAGCATTAAAAGACCTGGCTGCCTCCTCTTCAGCTTGGGTCTTTTCCTGACCCACTTTCAAAGGCTCCCTGTCACGAGCTCCTGAGTGCCATCCCCTCCCTTTATGCCTCTCCTCAGTCTCTCTGACACATGCCCCAGGCCACCTCCTCATACCACCTCCACACCCTTCACAGATATTTTCTTTCTTTAGTTTGTAAAGAAGTCTGAAAAAAGAACTCTAAATATTTTCCTCTTTTCTTCTCCTCATCCCCTTTTTTCTCTCCCTCCCCCTAACCCTGAAGGAATAGCAAGGAAATTCAAGGAACCCAGCGCCCAGAGGAGACATTTGGTTTATTCGTAGACAGCTCATGTTGCCTCAAGCTAGAAAGCACCCTCTTTCTACAGCCACCCACCTCCCAGAACCTCCGGGTCCCTCACACGAGCCCTGCCTCCCGTCCTACCTCCCGTCGCAGACTGAGGTCCTCTTCTTGCTGGCCGGGGCTTCCTGCATCTGCCCACCAATCCTGCACTCCAGGACTTTCATGCTCCCTCTTTTTATTTTATTTTATTTTATTTTATTTTATTTTATTTTAAACCAAGAACATGTATTGGTACATTCTACATATAATGGTCACACTCATTACATTTATTCTGTACCTATACATGATGCATCTTGGTTCTCCCCCCTCTTCCCCAACCCTCCCCTCTGCTCCCTCCCTCCCTATTTACGGCAGGTTCATTCATCATTTTCCATATTTTCCCTTATGCTCCCTCTTGTCACGCTGGAGGGCCTTGCTCTGCCACCAGCTCTCTGCTAGGACCTCCCTCCCTCACTCCCACGAGGGCTGACTGCTTGTGACCGAGGGGTTTCTTTTTATCAGTGTTGTCAGTCGCAAATACCAGGTCAAAGCTAAAGTCTTAGCTCTTCCAGGGAACCTCTCTGCTTTGGGACTGAAGCCTGTTGGAAGCACAAAACACAAAGGTTTAGTTCAGTGGGGGGACGTTCCCGATTTGGAATCCACAGGATTTATATGTATCAATCCCAATCTGAGCCCTCAACTGAGGACCTACTCAAATATTATTTCATTCGATCTCAAAGCAACCCAATCAAATAAGTCTCATTGTCCTCTTATTTATTTATTTATTTATTTCAACAAAATCCAAAACTCAAAAAAAAAAAAAATCGGAAGTTCTGGTCGCCTCCCCTCCCCAACTCATACCTGAGCCTGTGCGCACCCTGGCACCCTACCCCACTGGGTCACTCTCCAGCAAGGCGGCCTGAAGCCTTTGATTCAGTCTCAGCCCCGGGAGCTGGAGCACCCACTATCTGTGGGTCTCAGTTTCCCCCCAGGCTGGCCCACCTTGGCGCTCATGGCATCCCCGTGACGGGCCCATTCTTCTTGTGCTTTTCAAACCAGGTGCGCAGAGGAGGAAGGAGGTATGTGATGTCATGGGGCAGCCCTGTCACAATTTTCCTAGCTTGTCGATTTTATTTAAATATTGTTTTATACATATTATATACAAATATGTGTGTATGTGGGTGTATGCATGTGTGTTTGGGATCAGTCGAACAATCTGTCTCTTGCATGTATTCGGTTGAATAGTTTTTCCCTGAGTATTTTTACTAAAATATAAAAAAATCAAATGTCAAAACACATACTAATTAACAGGAAATTGCTCTGATGAATGTAGAAAAAGGTTACTGAAAATACTATTTCCAAATTCATTGTGCCACATAAATTCAGCCCAAGATGAGTCTAACATGTCGCAGCAAGTGCCTCTCGTGGTCTTGCACTTTACATTCGCTACAGTAGCTCGAGTCCCAGGGACGCACTCCAGGAATTCAGGAGTCACAGACAGCCAAGTGTGTGCTTCCGGAAGTTAGTGGCTGTGGGACTGAAGCACTGACAATAATACACTGCAATGTAACTCAAGACAAATGTCCACCTATTGGGAGCGAGGAAGTGAAAATTTTCTCAAACATAAAATCCCCAAGCTGGGCATAGTGACAGGCTTGTAATCACTGCTACTCAGCAGGCTGAGCCAGGAGGATCACAAGTGTGAGGCTGGCTTGGCTGATTTAGGAAAGTAAAAAGGGCTGAGGAATACAGCTCAGTACTCCCTGAGTTCAGTCCCTGGTACCAGAAAATAATCATAGTATCACTGAAAAAGCCAAGCATCTGAATTTTACCCACAAGAATTGATCAAATTGAGGATTTTGTGCAACTAAAGAATTTTCAGTTGAACAATATGACCCACAGCAATGAATTGTCCAACTGATCCTATACTGGTATAATATATATATATATAATATACACTATATATATTCATATACAAATATACTTATCAATGCAAATAAATATATAATAGACAGAAAAATTAACTTGGGTGTGGTAGGCAGAATTCTACAACATGTCCCAAGATTTCTTGGCCTTGTTGGATATGCCTTGAACAATTCCTGAACTGAATATGATGGATTTAACTCCCGGCTTTAAATTAGGCCACAGTTGACCTTAAGACAGGGAGATGATCTAGGTGGCCTGATATACATACCTGAGCCCTTAGAAAGCAAACCTGGTTGCAGAAGGTGAAGTCAGAGAAATTATAATGTGAGTGGATTCAATATGCAGGAGGTTCTTGGGTCAGTCAGCTTTTTGTCACTGTGACAAAACACCTGAGCAAAACAACTGCACTGGAGACCAAACCTTCAACACATCAGACCTTGGGGGACATTTCAAACCCAAACCTTAAACTATTTCCTGTTAATTCCTGGATTGCTAGGGGCATGTTCAGGGACCACGAGAAGTCGTTTGTTGTTGATGTTTCCTACAGAGAGAAATTTAGGAGGCAAGCCTGAGAAAGGCAGATTATAGGTGTGCATTTTACTCCTTTCACACATATTTATTGACCATGTGTGTTCTGTCAGGCATTGGCCTGAGGCTATGGCAATATAGAATTCAGGTAAAATTCCCTCTGCTAATAAAGCCAAATTCTAGAAAAGGGGAGATTAAAAATAAGTAAAAGAGTGAATAAGCTAATTGCATAAGTATTACTAGCTGTGAAGCTGATAAATGGGGGTGGAGTGCGGACAGGACAGGGGAGGGCTAGGATTGCAGGCTGCGGGGTTCATGGAGGGCAGCGAGGCTTTGGAGAGGCCACATTCCAGCTGAGAGCTGAGAGAAAAAGGAGCCAGCCATACCAGAGATACAACTATCATCAAGAAATCAAATAATAAATGCTGGTGAGGCTGCAGGGGAAAAGGAGCCCTACTATATTGCTAGCAGGAATAAAAACTAGTACAACCACTGTGAAAAACAGTATAGAAATTCCTCAAAAAACTAAAAATAGAAATTCCATTTCACCCAGCTATTTCCCTTCTAGCTTTCTTCCCCAAAGAGTTAAAAGACATAGCATTACAATGCTACATGCATGTCTATGCTTATAACAGTAGCATTCATGATAGCTAAATCTTGGATGTAGCCTATATGCCCATCACAGATGAGTGGATAAAGAAAATATGGTATTTATATATAATGGAGTATTACTCTGCTATAAAGAATGATAAATTCGAGTCATTTGTAGGAAAATGGATGCACTTTGAGGTTATAATGTCAAATGAAATAAATCAGACACACAGCTTAAATATGGCCTGGTTTCTTTTATATGAGAAACCCAAAGTGTAAATAAGTTAAAGAGAAAAAAAAGGGCAGTAATAGGAAACAAGGAGATAGATACTTTGCAAATGGAAAAAGGATCAAGAGATGGAGGGAGGAAGAGGAGAGGAGGGGAAGGGGCTGTAAAAGGAATTAAGATGTGTTTGTACATGTACCCACTCTCTGAGATGAAAGTAATCATTATGTACTGCAAACATATACTAAAAAAAATTTTTTTTGGTTGTTTTCTTGAAACAGGATCTTGTAATGTATTCCAGGCTGGTCTTGAACTCAGTATATGGTCCAGGCTGTCCTCGAACTCCTGCCTCAGCCTCCTGAGTGCTGAGATTCTAGGCATGTGCCACCACACCAGGAAAAAGTTTTTAAAAAAATTAAAAATCAGTTACAGCTATCAGCTGCACTGTGCTATGTGCCTTCCTCACAGTGGCTCTGCTAGCAGTGCCATCTGCCCTCTGAGGCTTTCTGGGGTGTGGGTGAGCTGGTACCCAGCACTGGTGTGCCTCCAAGAAGCCCACCAGGTCTCAGCCTGGGCTGCCAGCTCCTGGTCCCCGCCCCAGCATCCTGGCGACTGGTCCCACCTCCAGTTCCCTTCGGGGATATTAGGTAAGGCTTGAACCTCCAAAGTGTTTTCCCGATAATCTGTGCTGTTCTGGGTCTGGAGATTAGATCCCCGCCAGACAGAGCGTGCTTTGTTCTCACTGTGACCTGTTCTTACCTGGGAGAGGTTTTCTTGGAAAGTGTTTGTTTTCCCCGCGGGGCCCGCTGGGTTATCTCGGTCCTCCCTTCCCACTGTGTGTGCAGTGCAGATTCCCCCAATCTTCCCACGTCATCACAGGGCTCTGGCCTCTCTGTGTGAGGGAGGGCCCCTTTCAGAGGAGGACAAGGGGCGACGGTCATGCCAGGCTCCTCTTGGCTTCTTCCTGCCCACACATGCGACCAAGGGGAAAGAACAACAGAGGCCCACATGCTATGTGTCGAACTACTTAAAAATTATGCATCAGACTGGTTAGCTGTCCAGGTTAGCCCTGTCTTGGTCAAATACACCTTCCCAAGGACCTACAAAGCAAGCCTGCGTTTAGATTCTCACACTCACAGTCCCACACCAGAGTGGGTGGGCAGGGGGCGCTGGCCTCTGACTCTCAGCCTACAACCCGCCGTCTGTCCCCTTCTCTTCCCGTGGCTGGCTCCACCCTGCATATGGACATCCTGGCCTGGTGCCCAAGCTTCACACAGCCCCACCCCCTCCAATGACAAATCATCTTGCTCTGCTCTCAGGAGGATGGGCCCGGGCAACAGACACAAGTGCAGCAGTGGACTCTGGGTCCCACGGCGGGGAAATGCCAGGTCCCAGGTGCCAGGTGCTGTGGCACAATGGAGGAAGTGGGCCCTGGCTGGACACATCCTTTCGGCCCTGTAGATGCTGGTGGGCACAGCTGGAAGAGCATGGAAGGGACCACCCAATGTACAAGGCCCAGGCCAGGGCCCCATTTTGCTGGGATGCAAGGGTGCTACTGTGTAAGAATGAGACCCTTCTAGCACTTTCCCACAGTCCCGTCTCGTCTGTGCTTTAAAAACAATTTAGACTTTAAAATAATTTTCAACATTTTACTCTCAAAAAATTTTAGATTTATAGAAAAGATGCAAAAAGCACTCAGTGAATTCCTACTTGTCTTCCCCTTTCTCTGGCGGGGGCGGTATTAGGGAACAAAACCAGAGGTTGCCAGTGAGCTACATCCTCAGCTGGTTTTAATTTTTATTTCAAGACAAGATCTCATTAAGTTGTCCAGGTTGGCCTCAAGTTTAGAGTCCTCCTGCTTCAGCCTCCCAAGTAGTGGGGATACAGACATGCACATATGTGTACATATCTATAGTGAATTTTGCTGAACTACTTGAGAGTAAATTACAGAGATTTTACCTCTAAATCTTTTAGTGTGTATTATTTGTGGTTAAGGATTCTTTCTTACCGTTGCACAATGATCAAAACTGGGAATTTTTTTTTTTTTTTTTTTTTTGGTGCTGGGGATTGAACAAAACTGGGAAATTTAACATAGAAAATACAATTGTCTTTATATTCATATTTTGCCAGTTGTCCCAATAATGTCTTATATAGCATTTTTGAAAACAAGGCATTTGGCTATTATGTTTCTTTAAACTCTTTTAATCCGCACCCATTTCTCATCTTCCTTTATCTTTTATGATACTGATATTTTTGGAGCGCACAGGCTAGTGCCGTTTAGAATGTCTCTCAATTCGACTTGTCTGGTGTTTCCTCCCGATTAGATGCAGGTCATATACTGGGCAGGAATACTTCCTGAGTGAGACTGCGTTCCTGGCCCATCTCACCAGGAGGCCCATGATGTCAGTTTGCTCTATTATCAGTTTGTATGTGGATTCACATGTAATATTAAGCCATCAAAACATCCTGTCACATAATACTGTTTGAAAAGATGCTTGAGTCCATCTTGTCATTTTGACCAAGAATAGTATTGTCCAGTAGAAACATACCACAAGGCATATATAATTTTTTCAAATAGCTATATTTACAAAATAATAAAATCAAGTCAAATTAGTTTTAACAATATATTCTACATAGCTCGCATATCCAAAATATTATAATTTAATCATGTAGTCAATATGAAAATTGTGAATGAGATACTTTTCATTCTTTTTTAAAATGTTTGTGTGTGCTAAGTCTTCAAAAATCCAGTGTGTATTTTCACAGATAGTACCTCTCAGTCCGTACTATCTGTACTTAGCAGCCACAAGTGGACAGCACAAGTCTAGAACATACTTTTCAGTGTCCTATAGATGTACCACAATTTAACCACCTCCCCATTTCTAGAAATTACAATTATTTCAAAACTGTGCCATTACAAATAGTAATGCAATGGAGAGTCTTGTATATAAATCTTTCCATGCATATCTGATTATTTCGTTAGAATATACTGCTGGAAATGCAGTTGATTTATCAAGGTTATTAAAGTTACAACGGTTTTAAAGTTCCCTGTGCTACCAAATTGCTTTCTGAAAAGGTCATGCAGACTTTCTAAACATCACCGAAACTGAGCGTCATTAAAAGGTCCCTGCCTCTACCCCGACCCCACGCTGTGGCCTGAGATTGCCAGTCCTCTGGTACCTTGATTTTCCATGTAAACAGGGAAGTGAACAGCGCTGCTGTGCCGGTCACCTCCTGCTGTCCCTCCAGATGCACCCTGCCCTTCCCCCACTGTACCCAGGAAGCTGGCTTGGGCTGGTTGCTGCGTCAGAGGCCTTCCTCACCTCCCAGCTTCCTGTGGGTAAAGTCAATGGAAAGGCCTGGGGGGGTGGTATGGAGGGTGGAGTCGGGACATGCATTTTCCAGGATCCCTCCCTTCCGTGTTGCTGTGGGTGGCTGTGTCCTCCTGCTGCAGCTCTCCATATGCAGCCACCTGCTCTGGCTTCCCGTGACGGCTCCTCCTCCTGCCCTTTAAGGCTGAGGTCATGGCCTTTCCTTGGAGAGGCAGTCAGATCACAGGCAGTAGAAGAGCCTCCGTCTGCAGTCTTAAGGCCCCCCAGCACTGAATAAATGCTTTTGGACAATTGTTAACCTTCTGCATCAGAGAATGGACAGAACTCTGTTAAAGACACCTGTCCCTTGCACCTCACTGCTTCCTGTCCTGGACGCTGGAATATATTGTGGTTCTAGCTGGGAAACTGAAAGGACAATGTGCAGAGGTGGCATCTTGCTCCACAGCCCTGAGGATCAAGGACAGTTTCTTTTATTTATTCCACCAGTGTCTACAGAGGAGCCACTCTGTGTGCACACAAATTTAGATCCTGGAGATAGGTAGTGCAAAAAGCATCTTTGGAAAGAGTCCTTGAGTTCTGCTGTGCAACATTGTGCTTATCATTAACAATACTGCGCTATACAAAACAATTGTTGAGCAGGTAGACTTCATGTTATCTATTCTTATCACAATAAAAATATGTATGCTTCATTTGCCGTCCCAATAAATACATACAAACTAATCAAGCAATGAATACTTTTTGGTAAGTTTAAAGAGAAAGCATTGTCTACTGACCATTCATGCGTCATAGGATCATGAAGAAGATCCAAACATTAACATATAAACAACCAAAAATGTATGCTTAGAAGTGTGATGAGTGTTATACTGTAAAACGCATTGAATAATGCATAGAAACTAATGGGAATTGGGTGAGAGGTTTAGTGAAACACAACAAACAATGTCTTTGCATCTTTGCTCTAAGGACAAGTAGGTTCAGAGAGGGCCCTGTGGGGTGAGGGAGTGTTTGTTCTAAGCAGGGGAAGAAAAAAGATTAAGGATGCAGGCTCTGAGCAGGAGGAGATCCCAAACATCAGAAAAGCGACAGGCTAGAGCGGCAAGTCAACAGCAACAAGAGAGGTCAGGGCAGGTCAGGCAGCACCTTCTGGGCTACTCAAGGAGCGTGTGTTTTTCCCTTAAAAAATTATTAGAAGAGCAGAACTGTTTAAACAAAAGAAAAGAAAAGCAAAAGCCGCCAGAGAAAGAAGTTGGGAAATGAAAAAAAAAATGATTGCCAAAAATGTTTTTGAAGTTTAGATGATAAAATCCAAAAAAGCTGTTAAAAATGTAAGAAATATCAAAATTATAGCAAATCTGAGTGAGAACAAAAGACTCATAGAAAGTTGATTTAAATGGTCCAGTGTCCTAGGAGTTCTAAAATGCAAGGACAGAAAAAGCCAAGGAGGAATTAGTAAATAGTTTGAGAACATTTTCCAGAGTAGAGGGAAAATAAGAGGCTTAGAATTTGTAGAACAAGGTCATAAGACTTAGAATTTGAAGGCCTCGTGAGCTCAAAATAAAGCAAAAACCAAAACCTCACATCTGGAGATACTCTTAAAATTTCTGAAGAAATGAAATAGTCCTAGACAAAGGAATAAAAATCAGACTAGCATTGACCTTTTAGCAGCAACAGTAGGCGCTAGAAGGGACGCATTTAGCATTTGGTAGAAAGTTGCTCATCATTTTGCAGAGGCTAATGTAACTCCCATCCATTCCAACAACTTGGGGAGGTCAGTGGTAAAAACATGCCTAAAATGTACTTGCCATAATTCTCCACATACCTACTTTTCTTCTGGAGGCTCCATTTTGAAAATGTTACCACTTTCTACCTAGTTCCCCATGCTGGTGTCATCCAGAGCTCCTCTCTCTATCCTCACATAGAAAGAGACAGCAGGGCCTGTAGCTTCTGCCTCCTAAACCTTGCTCCAGTTAATGGCTCCTCTCCACTCCCTGCAGTCAAGCAGTTCTTGCTCCAGCCTCTCCTCCACGGGGCCATGGCTACTCTGCATTAGAGTGAGCTTTCGGAACTGAAATGTCACCATGTTGCTGCCTACTTACGAAATTTCAGTGATTCTCCTCAGCTTTAGGGTGAAGCTTGGAATCTTTGATTTAGCGCACATGACTCTCCACTGTCTGGCCCAGACCAGTGTCTTCCTGCCTTGCCAGCCTTGGCTCCTCCTTGATGGGCCTGCTAGTTTCCTGGCCACATCACACTGTGTCATACGCTGGGCATTTACCAATGCTGCTTTCTCTTCCCAGCAAGCTCATCCTTCTATTTCATCTAATTCCTCTGTGGCTTTCAGAAACTCAGCTAGAGCAGCACCTGTTTGGTAAAGCTTTTCTGGCCTTGTTTTGCTTAGGTTTCTGTCCTAGGCAAAGCCCACGGCCACCATTTGCCTGCAAAAAGATTTTGGACCAAAATGCAAAACCTTTATTCAGTGTCCTCTATGTGTAAGGAATTGTGGTGGGGACACAGAGCTTACTCAGTCTCTTAAAAACTCACAGTTCGGGGGTTGGGGATTTAACTCAGTGATAGAGCACTTGCCTAGTAAGCACAAGGCCCTGAGTTCAATCCCCAGCATCCCCCCCCCAAAAAAAAATAGAAAGAAAAACCTCACAGTTTGGTAGATGAACCAGAAAAGCAAAATAGATCATCACATCAATGTGGGGCTGTTGTGATAAATATTTGGTCCTACCGGCATACTGAAGTGGAAGCCTGGATAGCTCAGAAAAAGGACAATGGCAAAGTTTAGGGTTGAGCCGACTTTGAAGGAGGCTTTAGGAAACAGGAGAGATTGGCTGGAGCCACACGCAAGCAAGCAAAGACTGTGCTGCAGCCAGTCATGTTAACTGCCTGACACTGCTTTTTCTTTCCATGCCTATGCATCTCTCCAAATCTGTGACACTACAGAACCCAAACACAGACTCACACTCATCCTGATACAGGGGCTTCTGGCAGTGACCATTGATTCAGCACAGGTCACTCCCTGGATGAAACTCACAAAAGTGTCTTATCAGAGTTACATTTGAAAATGGATCCCTCTAGCAGACATAAGAAAGATCGACTCCCTACACCATGGGCCTGTGCCTGGCCTCAGTCTGAACCATTGCCTTAGGCATCTGGAATATAAATTATGAAGAATGTCATGTTAGTCACCATGGGCAGCACCCAAGCCCTGGTGGCCTGGGGTGAATTCCTGTTCTTGTGTCATCCCTCATCACTGAGTCATGGTCAGCCAGGGACTAGCATGAATTTTGTGGCACCTTAGTTCCAGACGTGGATTTGTTTGCTTATTTGGGATCAAGGAAGATCCCAAAGAAGCCCAGTCAAGGGTATAAGAGAGTGAGATTCTGCCAAAGAAAGCTGACCTAGCATACCAGCACCCCCTGGGACAAAAGCTCAGAGGAAGCCTCCCTGGGATGCTGTGGTCTCCTTTTCAGCCACCACACACACTCTCCCACCCCCCACAATGGCAGCTATTTCCTCTTGGTGTAGTTTGTGGGACCATGTTATCTCTCTCTTTCATTGCCAGGGAGAACAGCCAACAGAGGTCACTGCACATGGCCTTCTCTCCTTACCTCTTTCCTCCTGAGGAATCCCAGAAGGGCCCCGAGAAACCTGAGGAGATTTCTCATCTGTCCCAAGGAGCGGAAAATGAGGAGAACAGAATAAGGGTGGAAGGTTAGCCCATTGCCTTCCGGATAGTGGGCCTGGTGCTCCTCAGCGCCTGGAAACCACGTAGAAAGGTATTTGTTCCAGTAAGTTCCTTTCTAATTCACATTTTGGTTTTTCTTTTGAAACACCTGTCATTTTTTTTGTGGGATGAAGAGGTTCAAACAACATTTTCTCCTCAGGATGGGAGTCATACCTCAAGAGTTACTGGCTGCCTATATCAGGTTGGATTTTTTTTATTATTATTATTAGTTGCCTCCCAATATCTATCTTGTTTCCTTCTCCCTTTTTTTTTTCTCCTTCTCCTTTAGATTAGGAGTCTGTGAATTTTTTTCAGTAAAGGGCCAGATAGTAAATATTTTCAGCTTTGTGGCTCTGTAGTTCTTGTTGCATCTACTCAATTCTGCTGTTGTAGCAAAAGCAACCATAGAAAATATGTACATGAGTGAGTATGGTTGTGTTCTAATAAAACTTTATTTACAAAGCCAAATTTGGCTGTCCTTTGCCAACCCCAGCTTTTGAATATTCCACAGAAGGGGCCACTGTGGCCCCTTCTAGAAATTTTCACCTCTCAGACTCCTTTGCACCAAGGGCTAGTCATGGCCCACGAGGCAGCAGCAGACAGCTAAGACGGATTTCTGGAAAAGCTTATGCGTTCCTAACAAGGACATCACCTCCTCCTTCCTCCTCCTTGTTCTTCCTTTAATATGAACACGAGGCCTAGAAGATCAACAGCCATTTTGTGACAGCGAGGTTACAAGGCTGCGGATGGAGGTCTAGCTCTAAGGACAACGGAACACAAATGTAGCCCCTGATCACACTGTACTTCTCCCAGTGAATTCTTTTTCTTCAGACAAATAAAACTCTTTGTTAAGCCACTGTTAGCTTTGCTACAATTGTAGCTGAGCATATTCCTAAAAGATATATAAACAAAAATAACACATGTGCACTGAAGAAAATATTTAAAATACCGAAAAGCTGAAAATAGAGGTGAAAATCACGTGCAGCATTGCCATCCATAAATATTTAATATCACAGAATGAGGGCATCCTCAGCTACTCTTTAAGACAGTTTACTTGAACCATTGAGACACAACTGTAATTATACGTCTGGGTACAAAGCACCAAAAAGATGAGTCCAACTTCCTTACATCATTTTGCAAAAAACCCTGAATACTGCAAACCAAGGTTTTTATGTCATTGGTACAAAAGCGCTCTTTTTTTAAAAAAATTTTTTATTAGTAGTTTGTATTAGTAGTTTATTAGTAGTTTTTATTAGTATGTTTGTAGTACATAATGATTACATTTCCTTGTGTGAAATTGGCACATGTACATAACACATCTTAATTATTTTTCACCTCCTTGTTTTCCCTTCCTTCCCACCTTCCTCCATCTCTTGCTCCCTTTCCCATTTACAAAAGATCTATTTCCTATTATTTACCTTGTATTTTGCTCCTTGTTTATATTCCGGGTTCCTCATGTAAGAGAAATCATGCAATATTTAAGCTTATGTGTCAGATTTATTTCACTTAACATTATGGTTTTAAGGTGCATCCATTTTCCTACAAATGACCAAGTTTACACTTCTTTATAGCATAGTAGTATTCCACTCTATGTAAATGCCATATTTTCTTTATCTACTCATCTGTTGATAGACACATAGGCCACTTCCAAGATTTAGCTACTATGAATTGTGCTGGTTTAAACATGGATATGTATATATCACTGTAATATGATGTCTTTAATTCTTTCAGGAAAATACCTAGAAGGGGAATACCTGGGTCAAATGGAATTCTTCTTAGTTTTTTGAGAAATCTCTTTACTGATTTCCATAATGGTTGTACTAGTTTACATTCCCACCAACAATGTAGAACGGTTTCTTTCCCCCCTCAGCATTGCCAGTATTTGTTATTTTTAACTTCTTGATTATAGTTGTTCTCTCTGGAGTAAGATGGAACCTCAGTGTTGTTTTAATTTGTATTTCTCTAATGATTAGAAAGATGGAACATTTTTTCATGTAATTTCTTGGCCATTTGTACTTCTTTTGAGAAGTATCTATTCATTTCAGTTGTCCATTTTTTGACTAGGTCTTTTATTTGGGGGACATCTAATTTTTTGAGTGTTTTATATATTCTAGATACACTATTAGTCCTCTGTCTGAGGAATAGCTGGCAAATTTTTTTTCCCCATTTGCAATAGCACTTTTGAAATTTTAGAGTTATTGATCATTTTCCCTCTGGACCATGTGGCCCCTGTCAGAAATCTCCAAATGGGTCCTCTTTTTAATAGCCAAGAAAATTTTTCAGGCCTGAAACTCTACCTTTGGATCTACCCCCAGCTTCATCTGCCATGCGAACACATACATGCACCGCCCCCCCCCCCACACCCCGCTCCCTTTCTTGGGGAAAGTTTCATCTAGATGCTGGCTGAAACCAATAGTTTGGTGAAGCAAAGTAGAGAAGTGGGAACTGAAACACAAAGAAAAGGAAAAGAGACATAAGGCAGAAGCAACATGACAAATGAATGTAGTCAACACATGGTGTTGAGACTATTGCGATTTTAAATGGAAAACATGTAACTAAATTCCCACTTCACTTTCTAGCCAAAGTAATTTTTAGAAGGATTAAAGACCTAAATGTAAAATGTAAAACACAATCCTTTAAGCTTACTCAAAGAAAATATATGATGGTATCTTTATGTCCTTAGGGTAGGAAAGAATTTCTTGACAAGACATACCATGAAGAAAGGAGTTATAAATAAAACTACATTAAAATGCAAAACTTTGGCACATCAAAAGACATTATATTTAGAATGTGAAAAGATAAGCCATAGTGTGGGAAAAATGTTTGCACATACGACATAACTTACAAAAATCTATATCCCAAATATATAAAGAAGGTTTAAAAATTAATACGGAAAAGACAGCAACTCAGTAGAGAAGTAGGTAAAGCTAAATAAGTAATATCAGAAAGAGAAAACTGAAGGAAACATTCCTGTATAAAAAATGCTCACCTCACTAATTAATCAAGATCGTGCGACTATAAATAAGTTACAGGTTTTTGCTCATTTGTGTGGCAAAGATTTTAGAAACGAAAGAGATATCAAGTGTCTTAGTCAGCTTTTCCATTTCTGGAACCAAATACCCAGCACCCACTACTTAAGGGAGGAAATGATTTATTTGGCTCATAGTTTCAGAGGTTCAGTCCATGGTGGCTGTCAAGCCAGTAAAATTAACAACTAGGTTTAACTGTCACAATAAGGATGTGGGAAAGCAGGAGATTTGCTGGTAGAAATGTAGGTTGGCTTACCCATTTTGGAGAGATCCTGATTGATAAACTGGACTCTGGTACCAGCAGAGAGATGGGCTTGTGTTCTTCCTCATAGCTCCCACTGACCCTGCTTCACCCCACAGGTTTCCCTCTGCTTACGACCTCAAACCTAATGCTGTGGAAGCTCTAATCCCAGTGGGACTGTAGTTGGAGATAAAGTGTTTAGGAGATACTCTAGACTGAATACGTGGTTCCCTAAATTCTTATGCTGAACTTTACACCCTAATATGATGATATAAAGAAGTGAGGCCTTTAGGAGGTGGAGTTCTCATGAATGGGGTTAATGCCCTTATAAAAGAGGCCCCAGTGAGTTTTTTTGCCCCTTCTCTTATGTGAGGACACACTGAGAAAATTGTTGTTTATGACCCAGGAAGTTGGCCCTCAACAAACACCAAATCTGTCAGCACCTCCATCTTAGAGTTCCCAGTCTCCAGAACTGCGAGAAAATAAATTTCTGTTGTTTAAGCCACATCATCAGTGATGTTTTGTTATGGTAGCTCAAACAGACCTAATATGAAGAAAAAAAAGGGAATCTTTTTCTGAGAAATATTTTTAAAAAATCACCAAAGTAACCCTACTTTGTGGGGCTTGGTATTACAGAGATGTTAATTCTCTCCCAAAGGAATAGCTGGTTAGTAAAATCCTATTCAAAATTATAGAGGATTATTCTTTTAGGCTGGCAAGATGCCTCAATAATTTCCCAAGAGAAATGATGCAAGACTAAGAAATATTTTCTTAGAAAATAAAATGATGAGTGTTATTGTTTAATTAGGAAACATTCCCCTAAAGACTCATGTATTGAGAGCTTCATCCCCAATGCAGCAATGTTCAAAGGTGGGTCCCAGAGCGACGAGTGGGTCTTGAGGGTACTCACCTCATGGGGGATTGATTGGTCTGCGGGTGAGCTCAGAGCCGAATGGCTATTAGGAGGTGGGGCCCAGTGGAGGAAGATGTTGCCAGGAGTGCCCCTTTGAAGTCATGTAAATCTCGTCCCTTGTTCTTCCTCTTTCTGCTTCTGGCTGCCGTGAGTTAAGCAGCTTTGCTCTGCCTTGACCGTCCACCATGGTGTTTCTGTCTTGCCACGGGCCTCACGGCGGTGGAGCCAAAGGACCACCGACTAAAACCTCTGCAGTCATCTTTCCTCCTTTAAGTCGTTTATCTTGGGTATTTTGCCACAGCAAAAGAAAGCTGTCTGACACAATGAGTGTGAGCAGGCTCTCTTCACGTATATCAAAACGGGATGGACTCTAGGACTTTGGTACACAAATAGGCACAGAGTGAACCAGAAGAGATTCCAAAGCCCTACACAGGTGTGTGCCCGTGTGTGTACATACACACATGTGTATGTATGCTTGTGTATTAAAGGTGGAATTTCAAAACAATAAAATAATGGCTTAGTCATTCTTCAAATAATTTGATATTCACCAAATATAGAAAACTGGACCTTACCTAGCACTATACACAAATAAATGTCAGGTAAACATACATTAACAATTTAACAAAATAATTGTGGTGATTATTGTATTTGATGGTCCCTTCCACTGGATCAGTTCACTCCCAAGAGAATAATCTAAAGCATTCATTATAATCACAGTTCTTTGAAGAATAATTAATTGGTCCATTACATAAGTAGTGTGTTGGAGCTCTGGAAAAAAGTTTTATTATTTCTAAGAAAGAGATGAGACTATACAGTTCTTTTTGTTTCTCTGGATTTGCTATAAAGTCTGTACATGAAGGCTGTGCCTGCTGATAGAAGACTACAAATATTTGCAGCTTGCTTTTATGCTAATTAATTCTACATTGTTTGACCTTTTCATAAAGAGAATGAATTTGTTAACTAGTGTGTCAACAGTTTAAAAACTTCTCATTATCCTATGTAATCCTTATTCCTTTAAATTCTTCCTTTGTTTACATTTGCTTGCATCATCTTTTTATCTTCAACCTTTTGATAAAATTTTAAGTCATCTTTGGTAAGCAGTCATTGGATCACTTTGTTGTTTTTACTCCAACTGAGAATCTCTGAAAATTATTAAAAGGGTTTAAAAGTGTTGACATTTGTTGATATAACCATTATGGCTGGTGCTATTTCTGCTATCTTGCTTTATGCCTCAAGTTTTCTATTTACTTTCTATTTTCCTTATACTATACAGATAGTATTTTGTTTGCTTTTATTCCTGCCATGATTTGGAAACTAGACTTCCTGCTTTAAATTCCATGTATGGTGACTACATTATGAATGACTTCTTAAAGTGTGTGTGTGCGTGTGTGTGTGTATGTGTGTGTGTGAGTGTAACTGGTTTCAGTACAGTAGTCATTCCTTATCTGGAGTTTCATTTTCATTAACCTTGGTCAAATATATATATGTATATATATATTTTTTTTTTGCAACTAAGTTTTTATTTAGCATGAGAATTTGGAAGCCACGTAAGGTCCAAGCCCTGCCAAGTAGCTTACAAAAATACATGTTAAGTTGCACACTGCTCTGAGTAGTGTGAAGAAATCACATGCTATTCTGCCTGGGACATCACTCTTGTCCAGCAAATCTACACTGTATGTTGTAGTTTGGATTTTAAATATTCTCCAAAGCTTGAGAGTTGAGGGTTTGGGCCCCAGGTGCTGGCACTACTGAGAGTGGCTGAACCTTCGGGAAGGGGCGCTCATCAGAGGAAGTAGGTCATTAGAGGGATGCCTCTGAAGAGGACGTTGGGACCCCAAAGGCAATGGGACCAAATGACAAGCAACCGAGATCTCATCAGATTGACCCAGAATAAATCTTTCTTCTTTTTAAGTTGTTTATGTCAAATATTTTGTCACAGTGAGAGAAAGCTGACTAGCACATTGTATAAGCTACATGTCTGTGGTCATTGAGTAACTATCTTGGTTATCATATTGGCTGTCACAGTATTATAGTGCTTGTGTTCAAGCAACCCTTATTTTATTTCATAAGGGCCCCAAAGTACAAAATGATGAGGCTGGTAATCTGGATAGTGATGGCGGGAATGCCAAAGAGAAGCCACAGAGTACTTCCTTTAAGTGAAAAGGTAAAAGGAGAGAGAGAGAGAGACAGAAAGAGAGACAGAGAGAGAGACACAGAGAGACACAGAGAGACAGAGAGACAGAGAGACAGAGAGAGACGGAGAGACAGAGAGAGACAGAGAGACAGAGAGAGAGAGAGACAGAGAAAGAGTATTCAAATATCTTTTATTACAGTATGTTGTCATAATTGTTCTATTTTTAGTTAATTATTAATCTCTTACTGTGACTAATTTAGAAATTAAACTTTACCATAACAGCATATGTGACGTATAACAGGGCCCAATACCATCCATGATTTTGGCATCAATTTGGGGTCTTGAAACACATTATCTGTGGGTAAAAAGGAATCACTACTTGTTTCCAGTTTTTTCCTTCTACTGGCCATGAGATCTCCCTTTGGATTTATTCCATGATGTTTTAGTAGACATTCTCAAGGAAACTTTAAGGGTGGTGAGATGTGTATTTTCTTAGTTCTTGCATCTCTAAGAACATCCTTCTCATCATTGTCACATAAGTTACTAGTTTTTCTGAATTTATACATAATTCCCCATCTCTACAGATCAGTGAGATATTTCTTGTTTAAAATCTTAATTTTTATTAGTACACATTTGCAGTATGTAATAATTACATTCATCGTGCAGAGTTGGTATGTGTACACATACTTTCAGCACTCATTATTGCAAAAGTATAATCTAAGGCCAATCTTTTGGTTTTGTTTTAGCAAAACATTAACATTCTTTACATTGTAACTTATTTTAAATTGCCAAGACTTTTGTAGCTGTTGATTACTTTGGATAAAACACATTGAATACACACTTGATCGGCTTGATTTCACTCATAAAGCCAAGAATATTTTCATTTACTATTGCCTAGCTTTTCTTCCTCGGTAGTATTAATAAGATAAATGCTGGGTTCTCTTTTCCGTCTTAGTTATTTTTAATCCCTCATTTATAAATCTATCTTCTAGTTCTAGTATAGCTTTTTTACTTTGTTTTCTCATTAGTATGCTTTTTCTCCAGTGCTGTGTTTATTCTTTTTCTACATCCCATGTGGATACCAACATAAACTACATTTTAAATTCCATGAAGTCACTAACTCGGCTACCTGAATTTCAATATGCCTTATTTAGTAGAATCACTTCTGTACTAGCTTACAGAAAACACATGGCAAAGAGTCCCTAAAAATATTTTGATTGAGTATTTTTAAAAATCTACCTCAATAGGAGAAAAGCATACATTTTACTCCAGAACAATTGGCCCATTTCTCTCCTTCTCTTGAATTGAAGCTTCTGTTCATAGCCCTGTGTCAATTCTTCCCTCTTTCGTCATCTTTTTAGAGTGAAGTGTATTCAGGCTGGGGCTGGAGGCATCAACATAATCCACTCAGTTTCAGGCTGGAAAGAGAGAGGGTAGTAAGTTTTCTATTCATCAAATAATGAGCAGGTGCCACTGAAGAACGGTGCTGGTATATTTGACCTACTTGGAAGACCCTTGGACACAGTTAAAGATGGACGCCTGGGGAAAAACTGTCTATGAAGCACTCTGTGCATTAAATGCCAACTGGTGGGTTCTGTCATAAAGTTGAAATTAAAATATCTTGTGTGACTAAAGCCGGAAATCCATGATACACTCCAGTGGGCATTGAGAAAGAGCTCCAGTCCTGCCTCTCTCAAGAGGCTGGCCATCGATTCTGACCCACTCTTAAGGGGATTATTTCATTTTCTCCAGAGTCTGGAGAATGCATGTCTCTTGCTGGTACACAGCAAGGACAGGCTGGGGTAGTACAGTGTCTAAATTCTTGGGTCAAATGTGGAGAAGATGTGATTACCCTGCAAGCAAAGTATGGCCATTTATTCATGCTCCTAGACATATGAAAAAAAGACAAATGGAATTAAAAACAAAAGTAGGATCATTTCCAGGCAGGGACTGAGCCAAGAAAGGGGCCCAGGTCCTCCCCTTTCCCCAGAGCACCCTTCAGCCTTGGCATCCTGTCCCCTGAATCAGAGTCATTGTCTGGCTCTAATGCAAACACTGGCTCCATTGTGACTCTGCAGGGACACAACCCCACACGCACTGCTTTCTGCTCGCCTGGGGCTTCTTCGGGTTTATCCCATTGAGCTGTGACTCATGGCGGTAAGCCAGAAGGGCCTCCTTCCAGGGTGTGCCTTGGGGATTTGTGCTGAGTTATTTCACAAGAACTGCCAGGTAAATCTCTTTGCAATCCCATGGGAAATGTCAAGTCAAGGGCAAGGTCTGGGTGCTCCCTGTGCAAATCCACAGGCCTGGGTCGAGAGGCATGATGGCTGAACTTTTGTACTCATACTTTTGTACCATACTCGGACGGACCTCAGACTGTCTGGAAAGTTCTAGAAAAATTTACCATCCATATGTCAAATGTCCTAAGAAGTTCTCATGGAGTCTAGAGTATGGGGCATTCTGAAATAGGTGAGGCAGCCCTCAAACTTCTCAAACTTACTATGCATTAGACTTATCTATGGAGCTTATAAAATGCAGATTCCTGAGCTACGTTCCTTGGGATTCTGATCCATAGGTCTGGAGTTGGGACTAGGAATCTTCATTTTTATGAGCATTTAAAAATGTTTCCAATGCAAAAAGCTCACATAATCAATTCCACTTAACAAGTATTGATTTCGAGCTGGAGAGAGGGGTAGCATATGCTTATCATGTGCCAGGCCATGGGTTCAAGTCTCAACACCAATCAAATTGATTTATGAGGATATTGGTGAAGTACTTAGACCAATCTATTCTGAGAAATACCTGGGCCGAGAATGGGTTTCTCAGGAACTTTGGAGGAACGATTGTACATCACCTACCGGCTGAGCATGTCAATCCCTGCACGGCTGCCAGGGTAGGTGGGGCTGTTTTAGAGGTCAAGGGGAGAGCAAGGAAGGAAGAAAACTTTCCTTCCGTTGGGGGCAGACTAATGAGCTCAGTTGGGAAACACCAAGGACAGAGAATGAAATACAGTATTTCAATATCAATCAGTATCTGTCTGGCCACACCCCCTCTGAGGGAAACCACCTGATTTCCAGGTGACTGTATCAAGGACTGTAAGATGGTGCTTCCCTGGACGCAGCTGATTAGACCATGATGGCAGACAGTTGTCAGGTGACACAGGGCATGAACTGTCATGAAGAGGTGAATTGGCCAATCAGGTGCCTCCGTTGGCAATTCAGATTGGGAAACATGGAGAACTCAGGGTAGTTATCAGCAGGTCACAGTTTATCAAAAGGTCACATCATAGCAAGAGAGGCTGCGGAAGCCCTGGTAAGCCATGAGTAAGGGGAGGATGCTGGTCAGTGGAGAGAAGAAATCAGAGCAGATTCATACACAGAAATAGAAATTTCAAGAGATTTAGAGAAATGAGAAAAATAAGAAACCTGGTTAACAGCTCCAGGTAAAAACAGCTTATAAATGCTCTCCAGTTTAAGGAGTACATAATCTTTTTTGAGTAAGCTTAAGGCCTGAGGCTAAGAGTATAGCTACATGGTATAGAGTTTTTACCCAGCATGCAGGAGACCTTGGGTTTGATCCACACACATACACACAATACGCTCCACACTCTCCATTCCTGGCAACAAAATACCTAATAACAATAAAATAGGAACAACATTAAATGAGCTCTTGCTGTGTATAACATATTTTCTGAGTGTTTCTCATTTTTAATATCTGCCTGTTCTACTTTATCACCTTTACTTTAGAACTAAGGAAAATTAATGGACTGTCTAAACCTGACCTGTCCAATAGAGTAGCCAGTAGTCACATTAAGCACTTAAAATGTAGCTACTCAAAATTCAGATATGTAGTAAGTATAAAACTTTTTGAGATGTTAAAATTTTGAAATATAGTATAGAAATTAAAAGAATATAAAATACCTCATTAAAATTTTTAAATTGATAACATGTTGAAATGATATATGTTGTATATAATGGGGCTAACTGTTGTTCCCAAGAAGAACACAAGAATAGGGAAAACAAGTCACAAATACGGGGAAATTGCACAGATACTGGGAAGTAGATGCATTTTTATTCTCCTCTAGGTCAGACTTCTTGATGTGTCCAGAAAGATAGTAAATAAGAGCCTGGGGAGTCTTTTATCTTTCATTTTGATTCTGTATAGGGTTTCCCGTCCCTCGCCGCTTCTGACTGTCTAGATCAAGGTTTCTCTAGGAGGTTTCTTGCCATGTGTGTCCATTGCCCAGCTTAAGATGTATCCTGGCACAAGAATACATTCCTCTGTGTCTCTATTTGGCCATTTGCATCTCTGTGGCCTTCTTGCCTCTTGGACGCCCACTGAATGAGGCGTGTACCCTGTGCGAGCTTGGAATCCCTTATTTACATATCCCCACAATACCAAATGGCTCGCGGCCTGTTGAAATGCAATTGCTAAACAGTGAGGGATTCAGCCAGAAAGCCACCCACTTAAGTTTTGGACCGGGAGCATTTCTGAGAGCTTGAAATGCTTTGGCATCGGCACTGTGGACCACCCCTGAAAGAGGGCAGAGCGAAGACCCCAAGAGGAACTCAGCCTTGACCGGTGCAGACTCTTGCCCCTCCTCCCTCGGGGTGTTACGGAGGGAGACCTGGTTTGTCTGCTGCATAGTATGTCAATCACTGAAATGAAAGTTTTGCAAAAGACAAACGGTCTATTCACGGGGCAGCCAAATGTGAAGAGGTGGAAGCCCCAAGACTCAAATCTGCCTCCCCAGGACAGGGCTCAGGGGTATCTATGAGATGAAGAAAGGGTGATCTAAGCTGTGGGGCGAGGTGATTGGAGGCAAGGAAAAGTGAGATGATTGGTGGCCTATGCTTGCCCTGCAAAACTTCATGGCTCCTCGCAGGATACATATTCAGAAAATGAGGCAACAGCAGGCTCTGAGGGTGCAGTTTTCAGCCCTCAGACTTCAAAAACCGCCTATCTGACCCCTGCACAGCCCCAAGTGAAGGGCTGGTGGTTTCAGCTGGCATCAGCTACTTCCAAATGCTTGATAAACAATTTAGACCATCGTAACCACAGTGACCATACATCAGAAATGCTGTCTTGGTAACGCGAACAGGACGATACGGCTCAGAGATGTGACCTCTAAAATTAGTAATCAAAGCAAATGAAGCTAGAGGGTTTATTCAGGTTTTCCCTGAGTTTCAAAAGCTTCATCAGTAACTCAGGAAGAAAAGTTTTAGTTTAGTTACCCACAAAGTAAGATAGCTGTTCAGTGTTTAAGATGAAAATCACATTATCCTTCAAAATTTTTGATGCCTGCAAATAAAGTCACATACTGTACTGAACAATGATGTTTTGGTCAACCACAGACTGCCTATATAAGGGTGCACATAATATTATAATGCAGCTAAGAAAACCACCTGTCACCTGGTGACATAATGTTGTAGCACAAAATATTAGGTATTTGTGGTGATGTTTGTGTAAAAAAACCTACTGTGCTGCTGGTCGAATAAAAACACAGCACGTAAAATTATGAGGTGTGCTGGAAATATATGGTGAATGTTTAAATTAAAGATTAATTATAAGGTTTGGGGATTTAGCTCAGTGGTAGAGTGCTTGCCTAGTAAGCACAAGGCTCTGAGTTTGATCCCCAGAACCTCCCCAAAAACTTACAATAAAAGACCCATTGCTGTTAATTTCCCCTCAAAATACCTCCAATCACTTTGAAAATATGTGTCCAATCATTCCTGCCACTCTCTGAAGCAGCTCTGGAAGTTGTCTTTCTTGTCTTTATGAGATATGATTTTAAAAAATACAGTGAATGTCACTATCAAGGGTCGTCCGATGGAAAGCTAGCACCGCAAAAACATTGTGACGGGTCCTCATCCACCTTATGCT